>PVHP010011751.1:0-44598 GCA_004024765.1 Zapus hudsonius
TGAAAGGTAGTCAGAATTTCCAGTACTATATTATATCCAGTCTCTTTTCTATTTCATTCCTTTCCATATGTTTTCAAATATCATAAATACTACAAGACCCAAAGGTACTTTCCTAATATTTTTTTCCTGCCTGGATTATCTCTAACCACTCACTGTTAGTACATGGCAAAGACCATTTGTTAGCCCCTGGGAGGATCAGACTAAAGTTCCCTCACCAAGTGTAATCATTGTGGCGCCCTTGCATGACATCTGTTTTATTGTCATGGGATCTCCCACTTTTCATTAATGTGTCTCTTAGCTCATGATCAGCTTTGAGCAACCTATCCCAGGAATTATCCTTAATGATATATGATGAAATAATCCTTCTGTGTTCTTGTTTGTGTGTTCAAGGCTTTCACTTTTCTTAGTAAAATCATCCTCACCCTATCTAAGCCACTATATATTGTCATAAGACTCAAAGTTCCAAGTCATACTAGCAATTGTAAGGGAGAATTTTATTTTTGTTAAACATAAAATTCAGGAAAAGATTGAACAGCTGTGGCAGGATGTAAGAATGTTATATATGGTGCTTTTATGTTACGAGATTTTGGGCTATAGTCTCACCTCTACACAAATTAAAATTAAAGGACCTACACATTCAAAAAAATATGTGAATTACCCATAGTTTCAGTATTTACCACATAGCTATATTGGGCTATCCATTATTGCCCCATCAATCCATGAAAATTTCTGAAAATTGATTGTAAAATTTCTTTGAAAAAAATTCATTGGGGGAGAAAAAAAAACCTTGTGATTGTTTTTCCTCTCTAAGAGGCAAGAAATCAATCTGCTCCTCGTCCCTTAGGGTGAGGGACAATAACAACAAAGAAATCAGAGAAATAGGGAATGGGGATTCCAGAAAAGATATATACTTATTAGCATAATGGAAGTACAATTTTCTGAAGTATAGAAAAATGTACCTCCTCAGTGTTGCTCCCTAAACATACCCTGTAGAGCTTAATATGAATGCATGTGTGGAGACCAAAGGTGCTAGCGAGACCCTGTTATACCTGGGGAGATAGGGTGAGGCAGGATATATATCTATATCATCTATATCTCTGTCTCTAATATATATATATATATATATATATATATATATATATATATATATATATATATATATATGTGTGTGTGTGTGTGTGTGTGTGTGTGTGTGTGTGTGTGTGTGTATGTATGTATCTTTTTATGTGCAGGAAGGATAAAGTCACTTCTTCTAGGCCAGGGTGCAGAAATATTTCCTTAGGCAAAGTAGCCATTGGGAAAGGATGTGTGCATTGCAGTTTGCTTCAGGGTGCACTGAGAGGCATTACTCACAGGTTGTTGTAAGAAGCATTCTGGAATGTCTAGTCTTCAAATACTGCCAACAGGCTGGGGTGTCCCAGAGGGAGACTGTTCTACAGAAATACCTCTATGTGACACACTTAGCATGAAAGAGGGTACTCAACAACCAGACCAGCCTTTTAATTAGCACCAATAAGTTGAGTACACTTTTACTTATTAGATAATACTGGCTTTTAACCACTTTTTAACTTGCTTCCAAAATCTGGTTGAACAAAGTGATGCTGGAGAATTTAGATGAAATTGATCGTCTCATACCCCCTCAGTCACAGGTGAGCCGAGGAGACAGGCTGAATCTTCAATTTGACTGAGAGTGTAAATGTCTTATTTTAATAGTTCAAGATAGTTACTGGAAATTGTGGGACATCTATTACTTGAGAGTTAATAACCATATCAGTTTATTGCCTAGGAATAACACAATATATTGAACATAATATATCTTGAGGTGGATGCAAAAATAGGTATTCACCTTGCAATAACATTTTGATCAAACAACCACATATGTGGAGCACATATATGACAACCATAGAGCTAAGTATCTATAATGCATATGTTTTAATGTACATTTTCTAGACTTACACATATTTATGTGCATAAATATGTGCTATTATGTTGTAATGACCTGTCATTCTGTATAATAGTATGCTGCACCAGTTTGTAGTTTAGGAGCAAAAGACTATAGCATATACCTTAGATAGTAGGCTATATCTTCTAATTCTACATAAATGTCCTCTGTAATGTTTGCATAACAACATTATCTAAGGTTGCTTTGGTGAGAACTAAAACATGTTTCTAACTGAAGCATACCTCTGGTAAGATTGTTTTCAGATGAAACTTGATTTTTTTAGCTCTTTAATAAGCCATACATAATGTGTAATATTAATGCTCTTTACTATAGAACCTAGAACAAAAGAAAATAGAACAACAAATGAGATTACCTTTTTAATTTTAAAAAGTCATGTTGAGTAAAATTGAAAAATGAGAATAAAATTATTATTGAAAGGACAGTATTGAAGTTGTCAATAGACATTAGTGTTGATGACAGGGAGATTAAATTTTCCATTTCTTCAAATATTCACAAAATACATTCTATTTCCATGCAGCTGAAGAAAAATCTTTTCAAGAAAGAAAGAAAGAAAGCTGAGTAAAGTTGAGAGGTAGACAAATCTAGTGAACGTGGCCTGTTCTACACATGTGAACAGAACACTTAACAACCTGAGCTCCATTGCATTGAGCGACATATACACACCCCTCTTCAAATAAAACTTCCTCACCCACCGAGAGGAATAACCGCAGGGATGCTGTTTTCACTCATTGATCTTTGTATTTCTCAATAATCACGTGAGTACGCACACTCACACTGACACCTGTAGTTTCAATTATTTTAACAACTGTAATTTTCACCTAATTTACCTTTGATCAAATGTCTTTCTTGCATTGGTTATATATATATATATATATATATATATATATATATATATATATATATATCCTTTTAATTACTTTTCTCCAACCTTTTTCTCTTAGTTATTATCAAAAGATAGTTTGTTATGGAAATACCTGGAATGGTTTCTAGAATCATCCAGAAAGTATTTGTTATGTCTTCCAACTAAGTCCATGATGTAAGCTCCAACGTCACAGTCAATGAGTAATCTATTTCCACAAAGATTTCTTAATGAATAAAGCTCAAATTGCAGAGGAAATCATGATGAAATTGCATAACAACACTTATTATTTTTAAACTTATTGATTATTGATAATTAGATACATTATATGAGCAAGTCTTGTGACAGTACCCCAATTCCCTCCTCACTGTCCCCAACTCTCTGAAGGTCCTCCTCAGTGGTATTGCTGAAACAGTCCATGAGATAGGGGTTATGAATTCTTCAAGCAGTAGCCAGCTTTGTGTGTGTGTGTGTGTGTGTGTGTGTGTGTGTGTGTGTATTGTTGTTGGTGGTGGTGGTAAGGGGCAATGTCTTTGGATGTTCTCACCTACAATGGATCATAAAATATTTCTGCCCCTTCTTCTGTAGAGTTCCCTGCTTTTTTGGATGCCTGCCTTTTCAGTGTGGCCAATGTGCTGCCAAGTAACCCAGAACTCTCAACAGCACTCCTTCTTGAGCAAGGTTGTTTCTAATTATGTCATCATCACAACAATGGGAACAGTTAAAAATAGCAAAAGTAAAATCATGAAGCAATTCGAATGGAAAACATCACCATTCTAAGACCTCCACATCAACACAATTGTAGATGTGCTAAATTTGGGTGATGAAAACAGAAACACAATAAAATCTTTTAAAATGTATGTCTCCAAGTCCAAAGATCTGGTACCTAACTTTCATCAACATACCTGTATACTTATGTTTCTACCTATGTATGTGTCTATCATCTATGTATGTCTATTTTGTATCTATTACTTGTCGTTCATCTCTTTACATCTGCCTATCTCCTACTCCTCACCTATCATCTATCTATCTATCTGTCTGTCTGTCTGTCTGTCTGTCTGTCTATCTATCTATCTATCTATCTATCTATCTATCTATCTATCTATCTATCTATCTATCATCTATTTATCTATCATCTATTTATCTATCATCTATCTATCTATCTATCTATCTATCTATCTATCTATCTATCTATCTACCTACCTACCTATCGATCATCTATCTATCATCTATCATGTACTGATGCATCATGTATTTATTATGTATCTATCAAAAACACTGTTTCATTATAAAGAAGACTTTTTTCTTTTATTCCTTTGGCAGTACTAGGGATTGAACACAGAACATATACATTCCAGGCAAGTGCTTTGCCACTGAGTTACATATCTACCTCTTGGTTTTTGTTTTTGTTTTTAACCAATCTCTGGAAAATTTCCCAAATATGAGCCATTTAAAATATCTGGATATTCTTTGCAATTACATCATTTTCAAACTTTTACAATATTTTCTGTTGAAATATAAGAAAATAATTGAATAGTTTGTTAACAGAAAGGTCAGTGAAATGAGTTTTTAGTATAAACATCCTTTAATTCTACAAATATTTATTGGCTATACACCAATAGTTAAGCATGGAAACATATCACTGAATAGGACAGTTAAAGTCCTTGTAAACAGGGAATTTATGTCTTTGGTGTACCCTATCCTGGAATCACTTTTTATTTATAATACTTAGTAATTGAGTGCCATGTTACAGTTAAATGACATAAATGAATAGTGTTTTGTATTATGTTATTGTTTTTTTTTTCTTGAAGCAGAGTTTCACTAGCTCAGGCTGACTTAAAACTCATTCTGTAGCATAGACTGGCTTCAAAATCACAGTGATCCTCCTAACTTAGCCTACCAAGTGCTGGTACTAAAGGCATGTGCCACCATGCTCAGCTCAATGATGTATGGACTGATGCTCCCTGAGATGGTTTGAATACTTTGTCCTAAGCCCCAGGTAATTTGGGAATGTTGTGAATCCTTGGGATGTAGAACCATGCTGGAGGAGGTGGGTCATTGAGGTGTACCCTGATGTTTACTCCAGCCCAATGGGTGGGTGTCCAGAGCTAGCTTACCCAGAACACCCAGCAGGGATCCATGCCACTAGAAACTGAGACACTCCCTTGTCTCCTCTTGCTAGGTTTTCCTCTCCATGAGGCAACTCCCTTGCTAGGGATGTTGAAGTAAACTCTTTTCTCTCATAAGCTGCTTCCAGTTGGGTGTTTTGTCCCGGCGACAAGAAGGTAACTGCTAGGAGGTCTTATCTGCTTGGATGAAGGAGTAGGTTTCATTTTACCAGTGCAGCTTCAGGACCAAATCCTCAGAAAGGCTCTTTCATGTAGGCATAAGGAAATACTCATTTCATCCTAAATTCTTGCTTATTTGCTTGCTCTTTATTGTGCTTCTTTCCTGGTTTTTACTACTTTATTCCCAGGTTGGATCATATCTGCATATTTGTGCCACTAACCTTTCCAAATTTTGAATAATGTTTATGATTCTATAAACATGTTTCTTTAAATATAAGTCTGTGCAACAATTTGTAAAAATCATTCAACTGTACAAATATTTTCTGGAGAATAAACTGTATTCCATTTATTGTGCATATTATACTTTATCTACTCATGGATAGGAATTTTGGTCACTTCCATACTGTGGATAATTTGAATAAAGCTCTAAGGAATGTGAATGCAAATCTTTGAGATCCTGGTTTCAGATAAAAAGGAAATTCTTCCTTTGCAACAACATGGATGATCCCGAAGGGAATTTTGCTAAGTGAAATCAGCCAGACATAAAAAGGCAAATACTACACCATAACACTATATAATGAATCTAAAACAGTAATGTTCCAAGAAGCATAGTAGACTGGTGGTCACTAGTATAGGTTAGGGAAGGAGAGGCAATATGCAAAAATCACAAAGCTTCACTTTTATAATGTGTAAGTCCTAGAGGTTTAAAAGACAATCCTATCATCAGAACTAGTCCACTGTACACTTACAGCATTCCAAGAGTGCAAAGCCCATGTTAACTGGTCTTATTATGAAGTAATGTAATAGCACATAGATAAGTGGGAGGCAACTTTTGGAGAGGATGGATAGACATTGACACAGGCGTTCTGTTGAGATCATTAATATGTACTTTTCTCCAAAATAATCAGCCTGCATATATTCAGTAAACATAGACTGTCTCATTTGTCAATCATGCTTCAACAAAGTGATTTAAAATCAAAAGGGAACAAAACATTGGCACAACTCTTTAAGGTTACAAGCTACTTAAAAGATTTTTTTTTGGGGGGGAGAGGTGGGTCAAGGTATGGTCTCACTGTAGCTTGGGCTGACCTGAAATTCACTATGTAGTCTCAGAGTAGCCTCAAACTCATCGAAGTCCTCCTATTTCTGCCTCCTGAGTGCTGGGATTAAAGGTGTGCACCACCACACTGGGCTTTATTTTTTAATTTAATTTTTTATGGTTTTTTTTTAGTATTTTTTTCCTTTTTGAACTCAGTACCTGTTCAACTCTTTATTAGAAATGTCACTATATTGCCCTTTAGAAATCATGTCTTGCTTAATGGTAGTCTCCTGGCCACCACTGAAATCCAGACTCAAGAATGGTGTCAGTATATAAGAAGAAAAACCAAAAATAAAAATTTCTGACACAAGCATTTCATTACTTCAATTCAGCTCTAAACTAGAAATCTCCAGGGACCTTTTCTTTTATATCAGTGAATGTAAGCAGAGGCTGTGTCCCTTGTAGATGAACGTGCCCTTACTAGTCATTTATTATTGTGTTGACCAAAACATCTCAAAACATTTCTTTATTCTGATGCAATTTCCAAGTTTGACTTTATGAGAGAGATCATATGAGGCAACATCTTTTGTTCTCTACAGTTGTTATACATTAGTTCATATCTTAATGGTTGGTTTAACTTGGGTGAAATGGTCACACTTTGTCCATCTATAAAGTGACTGAGCAGAATAGAGTTATAGGACAGCATATAAAATTTGATTACCTAAAGAGATATTGGAGAGAAAGAGTCCCTTTCGAAGACAAGTTTTTGCCAAAAGCACTGGCTGCATGGATACAGCAGAGTAGATGAATTAACTGAAATGTTGTTATAGCTGCTTATCCATGCTCGTACTAGGGAGGAAATCTTAGGCTCTTTACATTCCTATGCACACAAGTTCACCAGGATGGCAGACAAGGATTTTCTGGCTGGTTCCGCTTGAGCTGATGATACAATAAAGGTTAACAATCATTGGGGTGACGGTTGTTTCTGAATCCAGCCTGTATCTTCTATGCTTTCATTGCATGTCTTCATGCAGAAGGATATGCCCAAGGTTGCAGGGAATTAGAAGAAAACATTATTCAGTGCTAAGAGACTATATTTGCCAGACCTTGCTTCTACATCACAATGTCCATAAAGAATATTTATCCCACACCTCCCAGAGAGGGTAATAGAGAGAAAGACACAGCAATTCAATGGGGTAGACACTGGTAAGTTGTCCATTCTCTTGTAAATAGCCTCCAACTCCAGGATCAGGCAAGGGACCCTAAGTTAACTCAATGGGTTAAAAAAAAAAGATGAGGGTTAATTGGTAAGAAGAAGGGTTTAGTGGGAAGGAGAGGACAATAAGAGAGAGTGATTAGGGAATAAGATCAAAATGAACTGAGCACTTATGAAAGCATAAAAGAACATGCACAGGTATTGAACTACCTGACAGAATGTTTTAACAGTACATGTAGGTATTTTCTCCCTCACTAGTTAACAAGAAAACTGCTTGACAGAACATGTTAGGTATGTTTCATGTTTCTCTGGTTTCCTCCTTTCTGGAAACTAAGTAAGAACTCACTACTCAGGTAAAGGAGTCCACACATGTTCCTTTTTTCTACATTGTTCAGAACACAGAAAGCATTGACTGATTTTTCTTTAGTTTTTATAAGATGTCATTATAAATTATATGACATTTTCTTTTAATATTCAGATATTTCAACGCTGGGGGAATTATAAAGTCAGGAACTTTTACAGCTCTGAAATATTTTCTTAGGTACCAATCAATCATTACATAATATTATTTGATCCTTTAGTATAGATTTCTGTTTTGAATTATAAGATTTTTAAAAAAATATGTTACACAGCTGGAGATAAAGGAGGGATAATTTATAACTGAAATGCCAAGTAGACATTTTAACCTTCCCCTGCAAAATGAACTTACATAGTCTTATATTTATTAGTGACAACCATACTTTACTGTGAAATTGAATCACATAATGGACATCAATCACCCCTGCTGTACTGATTGGGAGAAAAGCTTTCCTATGTCTAATAGCCAAATTTGTTGCATAGCATTTTGCAGAATACAGTAAAGACAATGGCTTACCTATTGTCATAGTTAAACATCATATTCTGTATTCTATCATCATTTTTCTGTTTCCAACGCATAAATAATAAACATCTTTAGATTTGAAAAAAATGAGGATCTGTGGCTTGAAATATAAATTAATAATATGTGATTTGATAGACTCCAACTACAGAGACAGACATACAAAACCACGTTGGAAAACTATTTTTGAGCTATCATCCCTAAATAGATTCAGATCAAAGAGTGACTGTTAAGAGAGGTACAGTGTAAACAAATGATATGAATTCCCAAGATTACTGTATGCTAGGCTGCAGGAAAGGACTTTCTTCCATTAAGAATGGACTAGCTTTTCAACATATGAAGGACTGAGCAATGGATGTATTCTACACAGTAGAGATGAAAATACTGGGGAAAATAATAGGAAAAACACCGGATGCCTGGTTGTGATTGCCTCCCTTGCACCTGTGGGAGAGATGCAGATGTTAACTCAGGTATAAGAACTTTTAAAGTACAATTGCTCTGTCTTCAAGCAAACTTGGCCCAGTTAGTGCTTTAAGTGAGTATAATAATTCTCCAAAGGTTCTTTTATTGATAAATTTAAGAGAAAGTGAAAGAAATAACTCCCAATTTTATATGGTCAGTTTAAAATAATGTACCCATCACATAATCCTTGAACCTATGTAAAAAAGTTATAATGTATATTTTAGGGTGAATTTTCACTGTGCGATGGAGGAAAATGGTCATTAGCGTTAAAGTAATATTGAACAAGTCATTTGCTACATTTGTGTTTGCATGTGTGGGTATGCCTACAAAGGATGAACATTTATAAAGAAAGGAGGTTATCACATTCCCTCAATTTAGACTCTGAGATAATTATCTTCAGAAAAAAATTGTTTTCTCAAATAACCTATTTGTTCCAATATGCAAGAACAAGTTTCATAGCAAAAATATGAAAAGGTTAATGTAGTAATTACAGAAGCATGTGTTATAGTAAATGTCTAACAAGAATCCCACATAATCTACACATAGGGAACATGTTGATGAAAAATAGTTCCTCAACACAATAAAAGGCCATACAGCTACAATAGAAGTGAAGGATAACTCTGCATGTTACGATAGATGTATTACAGGAGCTGTTATAAACTGAAGTGTACTCAGATATATACTAAATTATTTTTATTCCATGAAGGGGTCAAAATATCCCATACATATTTATTAGCTACTTCATTGATATTTATATTATATTATGCTTATAATATATAGTATCAATTTATATTATTGAAGCATTATGTATTTCAATTATATACAATAAGTTAATGCTTTTATATTTTGATATAAAGGTAAATCTTCAATACAAATATTTACTCAAAATGAGGGGAAGATACATGTAAGGGAGTGGTATAAAGTTTGATTTTTTTAAATGTCTGAAATACTTTGTTTAGAACACTGTGAAAGTTTTGCATTACTATAAAATTAAGCTACATTAAAATCAAAACTTGTATGAAGTATGTAGTTCGTAGAATAAAACAAAGATAGTGAAAATAATTTTTTGCCTATTGCATAATTTCTTATTAACCAAAATTGGAACCATTTATGCATCAGCTTTGACAATAACTGCAATCTACTGAAACACAGCAATGTGTCATTTCATGACTAGAAGTGAAGACATAAGTGAACATAATTTAAAATGTTATTAAAGAGGACAGGACACTATAACATACTATTTTTTTAAAAATAAAACATTCTGCTTGAAAATCTTCACTAAAAAGCCCAGATTTAAAAATATCAGAAAAAAACAGTGCTAATTTACAAGAAACTGTTACTGTATAGGATGCTTTTTAAAATTTTTTGAAACTAGGTCTTACAGAGCCCAGCCTACCCTCAAATTTTCTTTGTAGCTGAGGATAGTCTTGAATTGGCATCCCTCATTTTACCTCCCAAGTATTGGAATTACAGGCTTCTTGGATCATGATGCCAGTGTTCAGAAGTCTAATTTGAAGTAAACCATGTGATTTTCTATATAGAGCTGCATGATTTGAGCTTTATGTTGCTTCACAAATAATATATTGATATTTACATCAGATATTTTACATTGGTTATTGCATTTAGATTGTCACAATGACATACATTATTCTGAGAAAATTATTCATGAACTTAACAATTAAAACAGAAAATGCAACTCTAGAAAAAAGAAATTTCTAAAGAAAAATGTTTAAGATTTCTTATATTTGGAATTGGAATTTTGATAAAATGGATGTGAGTGTATGAGCAGCTTACTGGAATGAAGTTTGTCTTCTATATTATGTTACTAGAGAAACAATGTTTTGCCTCTGCATCTTGTATGTCTAAAATTAGCCCTCCCAAATAAGAGGAGACCTGATATGAAACAGTAAGTAAAGTCAGTTCTATAGCTTCAAATGTCATGTTTTTTTTTTTTTCTATAGCATAAGATTTTCCTTTTCAGTTGAACTTTGGCCTTCTGACCTCAACTTCCATGTATGTGAATCCTTCATTTCTGAAGATTTTTATTGCAGCTTGGTCATAATTTCCCCATGAGACACAGGAACAAAACACATTAAATCTATATGATGATTAAATTATGTTGTCAACTTGACCTCTTTATTAATCAATGATAATCTTGGGTGGGTCTCTCAGATTGTTTAGAGGAAGGATTAACTAAAGGAGGAGGTCCCTGCTCCTGAGTGAGACCTTCCTCCAGAAAGGGAGGCCCTCTCCGTAGGGGGCAGGATGCAAGGAAGTTTGATGGGAAGGAAATCTCTTTCTCTTTCCCCTCAACCCCAGCCCTGCCACTGCTTACTGTTTTTTTTTTTTTTGTGTGTGTGTGTGTGTGTATGTGTGTGTCTTGTGTTGGTGATGGCTTCTCTCACTCTCTCCTTGGACCTGTGAAAGGGGTCAGCCTCTTATGCCTTTATGGAATTTCCTTGGATCTATAACTTCAATAAATCCCTTGCTCCCATAACTGTGGCTGGCTTGTAGGTTCATCCCACTATGGCATCTATATCTTCACATATCTGTGGCATTCTGCAAACTGGAGATGGAGTTTCCAGTGGGAGCTTTGAGCAGCTGCTGTGTAGTTATATGTATGGGTGCAGGTGTGCTCCAACAGCATGTGCAGCTTGTGGAAAGAACTCAAGTTGCCATGTTCAGGTAAATCATCCAAATTTCAAATCCAAAGATTTTGCCAGTTGTGCTTTTATCTTAGTTTTGTGGATTTTTTGAGAACACAGAAATGTGGTTCTTTTTTTAATCATAATCTAATTAGTTGATTGTCATCTATAATTTTTTAAAGTCAGTATCAGATATCATGATCTTCAGGAATATTTTTGTACAGAGTGAGGATCAAGCGTGGAAAGTCCAAGTTTGTGAGAGTACAGAATTTAAAATCAGATCAATCAACTAAGAGATCAATTGACATTCATTTACACATAGCATTGTGCAAAGAATATTCAAAAGTGACCAGAAGTTTCTGATCATGTTTTTTGACAGTAATTTTTGTTGTACTTCAGAAGTTTTGGTTCCTTCTTCTTTTAATTTTTTCTTGAGTTTACATTGTTTTTAATTAATAGGGTTAGGATTCAAACCCAGGTCTTTCTGATCTTAGACTATTAACTCCTGCACACAACTAAAAAAGGATTGGTGAGAACAGGTAAAATGGTTCAGCTAAAATGTCTTGTGGTGCACTGCAAAATCATCCTGTCACTAGTAGAAACCTGTTCTATTTCTATCTAAAGCCTTTAACTTAATTTAAACCTTCATATTAATACTTTATTAATAGTTATTAATGACATGCTTTGGAAAGGTTTATATATTCTGATGACCCTTCCTCATAAAGGGGATAGGATAAATATTAGTGGAGTGTTGGATTTCATTTGAGTACATACAGTCCAGTCTTTCCCATGTGGAAATAAAGGTTCCAATATAGGAAGATACAGTCTAAATTCAAGAGATACAGTTGGTGTATGGACTGTATGAAAACACTCAGGATTTATGTCTTATGTAGCATTTATAGAACATACAAAACGAATAAACCTAGAGAAAATGAGAGAGCCACTCCCCCTCTGTATATGGTATTAAGTTAGAATATTAGACTGGAATGACTCCTATGCCAGATACTTGTTAACTGCATGCCACTGTATCTAACCTTTTCATTCCTCTCAGGAACAAGTACTTGAACCAGCTTCACTTGGTTGTGGAAGGGTTTAAAATACCTTCTGGTTATGCAGTACATACTTATTAAATGCTGGTGGCATTCCTTGCTGGGTATTGTCTGTCACATGTGGGCACCAGAGCAGGGTACAAAGTACTGTGTAAGCCACTGTTGCAGTCAGCTTCAGTTGCTGCGATGAACTTCTGAACAGACACAGTTTATGGAAGGAAGAAGGGATTTATTTGAAGTTTATATATCTAAGCAGAGGAAAAATCACCAGCAGCACCTACAAAAGCAAGCATACACCAGTAGTCAAACACCAGGACCTCAGGCATAGCTCAGACTGCTGTCTGCATAATTTAGGCTGGAATTTTCAGATCTGCCTCCAGATCTGACCCTAGGATTTGCCCAAGGTGACACTTTCTCCAGCCAGGAGGCTGGAGACAAGCTTTTAATAAAACTCCTGAATCTATCTGGGTATATCCATTCAAACTAACATAGTCATAAAATCTAGGAGTCCAGAAGCACAAAGCCTTGGGTCTTGCCACATAACTCTGCCAAGTATAGTCGCTACAATGTATTAATAAGGTGACTTCACATGAAAGACCCTTTCTGGTACATTTCCTGGGGACATCTGTAGCACAAGTGACACCACCAGATGGTGTGGGGACTTTTTAAAGCAGGGGTGCGTGAATGAGCTGGGAAAGTCCCTTCATGGCAGATTTGTTCAGAGAAAATACAAGCAGCTTTGGGATTATACCTTACAATAGCCACAGTGGTATGATATGATTGTTCTAAAAATAAAAGGCACCTGATGTCTTCATCTATGAAGCTGTTGTGCCAAAACCTGGGCAATTTTCCATTATACTTTCATGGTGAAAAAATATAATACGGTCAACCATCCTCTCCTTGGTTAATCTAAAGCTCTAAAGTTTGCTCTGATGTGCTGTCAGCTAAGCAATAATCAAATCAGCTAAGGATGAATGGCAAAAGTTCCTCTCTTTTTATTCTGGCAGCCTGGAGTAAAGAATGTGGTCCTCCATGTTTGATAATTGCACAGTGACTGAGGGTGGCCATAAGTAATGATTCAGCTGAATCCCTCCCTCCCTCCCCTCAGAGCTGAAAGCATCCTGATTAAATAGAACAGCATAGTGCTTTCATTACAATGGGAACTTTCTTGCCAAAAGGTAATTTTCCTTAATTAATGAGAAAATGCTCCTTTCCAGTGCTACACAATGAGGTCACTGCAATACAACTTTTTCCGGAACAGCAGTTTAGCTGGACTTCATAGCTACAAGGGTGAAGGAATTTTTGGGTTCCCTCCTACCAATGTCTTAATATACACCAATGCATCAATAATTTAGGGTGTTCTTGGATTCTTATCTTATAAATTCAATGACTAAAACCACAAATTAGACAATAAGGGTCACAGAGATTTTGTAAAGGCTTAAAGTTCTAGGAGGGGAAGAGGAGAAGAAGCCATGCAGAACTCTGGCCCAGGGAGGAAAGAGGGGGTTTCAAAGTCCCTTGGGACAAGAAGGTGTTGCTCTTGTACAGAGGGGGGGTTGAGAAGATCACTTTGAGGCTCAGGTTGTGGATTTTTATGATCTGGTGGATGAACAGCTATGTTGGGTGTTTGTCTTCTTCCCAGAAATATTAATTCTGTAGAAAGGGAATGGAATGACTCCCTATGGGGCAAAGATGGGGGAAACGCCAGATCCTTCTGAGTTTCTGACCTGAAGTAGGATAATGACCCGTATTTTTACTTGACAAGTCCAAGGATAATTTCTTCCCTTAGCCAAGAGAAAGCTATTCACTTTGGGGTCCATCACCCCTAAACTGCTTCACCAATTTCTGCCTCTTACCAACATGATCCAACCCCTGACTTGTAATTTCAAGGAGAAGGTTAAAATGACTCTGTTTGCTGTGACTCAGGCTTGAACCTTCTGCCATTTGCCATTTGACTCCTGCCTTTCAGATAAATGTTTTGGAGAAGTCATCATATTTTTAGGAAAAAAAAAATTAAAGGTGGTATAGGTGAATTATTTCTCCATTGAAACTTTCTCTGTGACACAAAGCCCTTTTGGTAAATACCCAGGGGTTGTATAGCTGAGTCATTTGAAGCATCTATGTTAAGTGGTTCGGGAACCCTCAATAGTTGCTGAACTAGCTGGCATGCCAACAGCAGTTTATGAGGACATCCTTTGATATTATACATCCTTGGTTTTTTAACAACACCCATTCTGTCTAGGGTAAGATGGAATCTTGATGTAGTTTTAGGTTGAATTTCTCAGATAGCTAGTGATGTTGATTTTTTTCTATGGTTACTTTCTATGGTTTGTATTTCATCATTAGGTAACTGTTCAGCTCATTAGCCTCTTTATTGTTTATTAATTAATTGATGTTATAGTCATCCAAAGACCACTGGGATGAATCTCCAAACCAAGCACAGTTTAGGGGAGAAAAGGATTTATTGAAGCTACACACAGATTCAGGGGAAGTTCCATAATGGTGAAAGAAGCTGACCCCCTTTCACACATCTAAGCAAAGAAAGAAAGAGGCTATCGCCAACACCACACACAGAACAGCTAATAGGCAATGGGGAAGAGATTTCTTTCCCATTTATATATTCTTAGGGTGGTATCTTGCAGCCCTATCCCAGACTTATTGTTGGCTTCCTGAATCTCTGGAATTTTCTTCCTGCACTGTCTTCCCAGAAAGGGATGTTCATTTCTAGCTTCCTTGAACTTCCTTACATCCCACCCCATACTGAGAGGGCTGCTTTCCTGAACAACATCAGACACCCATCCAAGATCACTAAAAGATCAAGTTGACAACAAAACTTAACCATCACACTCGGCTTGTTTTTTTGTGAGCTCTTTGTATATTCTAGAAATTAATTCCTTATCAGATTTATAGATAACAAAGTTTTCTCCCATTATGAAGTTTGTCTTTCACTTGGTTGTTTTCTTTGCTGTAGAGCCTTTTAATTCCATGAGGTTCTGTTGATGACTGTATTTCCTGAGGGAACAGAGTCAACTCTGAAGACTCCAAGTCAACATCAGTGTTTATTGCAGCACCATTCACTATAGCTAATGTATGGAACCAACTTAGGTGTCCATTAACAGAGAAGGGGAATAAGAAAATGTAATATATTGACATGTTAGGTTTTATATCTGGCAAAGGGAAGAAAAGTTATATTAAGACAGACTCAGAAAAAAATAATGTTTTCACTCATTTATGGTTCCTAGATGTTAAATAAATACATTAAATCCTGTTCATTTATATGACATAGAAGCAGATATGAAACTGTCTAGGACAAGAAATAGGACAAGCTGGAGGAGGAAGGCAAGAAAAGATGGTCACAAGGTGATGGGACCATGTGAAATATGTACTTGCAGGAAAATGAATAAACGGAAATGTTTCTAGGAGCATGGGGTTTTCCCTTCCTCCTTTCTTTGAATGTGGCTATTCTCTCCTTTATCATTACTTTAAAATGGGTTTTCAATCAGGATTTCCATGCATTACTATTACTGTTACTCTTGTATTTATAAAAGTAATTTTTCTTAAATATTACTTCTCTGTGTTCATTATGTATTATAATATTTTTAAAGAAGGTTTTCATTCTTCTATGCATATCACACCTCTACCACACACAGACATACACACACACACACACACACACACACACATACACACATACTTACATATGCATATTTTGTGTCCAGGAGCAAAAGAATAACAAATGTATTAAAATCAATTATAGTTTAAGGAAATTGTGAACCACCATTAGCAAAGTTTGTAGATATCTGTGTGAGTGTGTTCAGGACAGTTTTAATTTTTCAAAAAAAAATCTCTTATCTTTTTCATTGTTTCTTTCAAAATCTAGTTTCCAGTTTTTAGATTTTATTAAGTGATCTTCACACGAAAAATGAATCTGTGATTCAGGAAAATTATGCTAAATATTTCAGAAAATTATAACAAGACATTAAAAGAGTACAATTGATTGATGAAGGTATCTGGACCTCCCTGTTAGCAGAAGTCCTTGAAGAGCAGATTTGACCCTGGGCTTCTGCCTGCCTGGAAAGGTGACAGCAAAGACATACAGCTTGCAACTTGATTGGCTGTATCTCCAGGAAACAGAGAATTAAAGAAAGGATATGAGCCATGACATGGCTATAAGTCACTAAGCCTGAGGCTTCGGCTTTGACATGTAAATCTGTAAACTCTTTAATATGTCTAGATAATAAAACTAGAATTATACACAGAGCAATCATTTGGAGTGGCCATTTCCAGACAGCTGAAGGACACCAAAGTTCATTTGGATTTGAAGCATATGCCGATGATGTTCACTAGGTTGGAATTGTCAGAAATTTCTATGCAATATACAAAGGTTGACCTGCAGATTTCAGATACTATGAATTTCCTACAATAGGCACCTTTCAAAATTACAAAATGAAGATAATGAGAATGATACTTAGTCAAATAGTCTTTACCTAAAGTCCAGGACTGAAGGGACAGAGAAAAATGTGACAATCAGCCTTAATTAATGAACTCTTCTCTGTACTTATCTTGATTTCAAAAGAAACCTAACACACAGACAAAAACCGTGTGTTTCTAAATTTCAATAGTCTGGTCCTACAATTGGAATGAACTTATAAAAGTGATGATTAAATATGTACATTTCCATATGTTCTTCTTCATATGGTTGCTAGATAATTTAATTTAACCTAGAATCAGTTATAAATGTTTACCAAATTATATGTGTAGATGATATAGATAGAGATACAGATACAGATACATATAGATATAGATTTATAGATATTTATATGAAATCAGTTTCAAAGTCTTCGCCCTGTGGGCATCCGTGGTCGGGTGGATCTAACTGAGGGCTCCACTTCTGGCTGTCAGGCAGCTAAGTGTCAGTGCAGGGTCTGGCTTTGTTTGGTTTTAAATATTTTACATATTAATTTCCAAGGAGAGAGAGAGTGAGTGAGTGAGCAAGTGAGCGAGCGAGTGAAAGAGATAAAGATAGAAATAGAGAGAAAGAGAGAGAGGGAGAGAGAGAGAGAGAGAGAGAGAGAGAGAGAGAGAGAGAGAGAGAGAGAGAGAGAGAGAGAGAGAGAGAGAGAGAGAGAGAGAGAGAGAGAGAGAGAGAGAGAGAGAGAGAGAGAGAGAGAGAGAGAGAGAGAGAGAGAGAGAGAGAGAGAGAGAACGAGAACCAGGGCTTCTAGCCTCTGAAAATAAATGCCCAGTGCATGTGTCACTTTATGCATCTGGCTTTACATGCTTTACATGAGTACTGGGGGATTGAACCCGGGTTGTTAGGCTCTGTAGATAAATACCTTAACCACTGAACAATCTCTAGTCCCTCTGGCTTTGCACTCAGCACTGTTCTATAGAACTCACCTTTCTTGGCCAACTACCACTCAGCAGTGCTACCTATTGATATAAGAATAGTAACTTATGAAGTAGAGTAAAGAATTGGGGACTAGAAAGCATTTTTCACAGAATCCATCCTTTTATTATTATTTTCCTTAATTTTTTTCTTTCCTTTTTTAACTTTTTTATTGTCAATGATTTAAAAAAATGTATAAGCAAATCTTGTGGTGGTACCCCCCCCCATTTCCCTACTCCCTGTCCCCAACCCGCTGGGGGCCCTCCTCAGTGGGATTGTCTTTTTTTTTTTTTACACAAATCTTCACACTGAGGCCAAGACTGGCCCTGAATTCACAGCAAGCCTGCTGCCTCAGCCTCTTGAATTGTGGGATTACAGTACTAAGCCTCTGTGCCAGAAATCAATATCTATACTTTATTGTAGTTTTGCTCTATGTTTTTCCCAATTCTCCACATCTGCTGCTTCAATCTTCTGCATTATCCTAACACATCTTAACACAAACTGTTTCCTGTATCCATTTCAATATTCAGTATTCCTTTCATTTTCATAAGTTAAAGAAAATTAATTCCATTTTCTGTTTCCGATCCTAAAATGTACCCCAATCTCTATCACACTGAAATCCTCCACACTTTACTATTTAACACAGTAAGAAGATCTCAGTTCTTCACTAAAATCTTTAATGCCCAGCTCTGATCATTTGGCTCTGAAATACTGCTTAATCAATAATCTTTCCTCTTTATCATAGTTTCAATTTATATTTAATAATTCTTTTAAACTAGCCCTATATATCAAGTATTTTTAAAAGTTATTTTTACTTGTTCTTTGACAATTTCACAAACATATATATACACATACATATATACATACATGTATATATAATAATTTGATCATAAAGATTCCCATTGCCCTCCCTTGTCCCCCTCTGCTCCATTGCTGTACCCATTTCCCCCCTCAACCTACCAGTGGATATATCATTGAAGAGAATGACTTCTCCCACAAAAATCATTGACTGCCAGTAGCACCACAGGAAGGGTTAGGGTTTTAAAAGCACACCCCTGTCCATGACAAAATGGTGATTTGCAGGTAACCTATCTTGTGCAGGTAACTGGAAGTGCTGTGGGTTCATGCGTACAGTGGCCACAATTCTCAATCTTAGCCTAATCATGAGTACCTGTCGATGTTTGTAACCAACTCTTTTATATGAACACATGGAGCGGGATTTCTGTCTCTATTGCCTATCTTTAAATTTTCCCTCTAATGTTTAGAAACCAGGCTTCTTCCATTGCACATTCATTTATGTAACTGAGTCAGTCTCCTGTTCATGCATAGGAGTTACCCTAAAGGCATGTGGGGAAAAACTTGCTCACTGGTGCATAGAGTTTATGTGTAATGCCTTCGGCCTGTCTACCCACACAAAGTTGCTTGGGTTGGCAACTTTATTTTTCCTACCCCAATCAGTGAGATCCTTCAATGCATTTTAAACAGAGCTACAAATGATTACAATTTGCATTGCATATTTAAACTCTTAGATTGTATTTAAAATTTACACAAATTATGGATTACCTTTAGTGGTGATTTCAATGAGGTATTGAAAAGTCATAGTGCCGTGTAACCACACATACAGTGACTTAGGCATAGTTCATGCCTTAAAATAAACCTGTATGTCGCCTACTCTGTTCCCACTCTTCTCTCGCAATAACTTTGTCAATAACTGGTCTTTTAACATCTTTGTGGTTCTGCCTTTCAGAATGACCTGTGATTGTCATTACATAGTATGAAACCTTTTCAGAGTGAGTTTGATGCTATCTGTCCCCACAGCAGTGGGAAGGACGTGGCTACAGCTCTAGGTTTTCAGCTGCAATACCATTTCATTTTATCTTTCCGGGGTCTCCACTCAGGCAAAGCAGAAATGTTCACTTCTCGGTGGAAAAGGAATTCTGAGTAAACTGACATGAAGTATAGTCGGAGGTTGTTAAAATATTTTAAACATATTTTGAGAACAAAGGCTAATAGGAAGTGAGGTGCTCCAGGAAGAAAATATGATGCATATAAGAGCATGGTTACTGGCTTCTCAAAGAAGAGTCTTACAGTAGCCATCCCTGCTTTAATGGTGACCTTCAAGGCCCATTTTGAGAGGATTAATAAGAGCCTTTTCATGTTTATTATCTTTCATTTTGATAAATGAGATTATAGGGTCTCTCTGTAGGTGTCTTGAATGGGATTCCAATCTGATAAACCATGGATCTATTAGCATTACACCAGGAGGTTCAGCATGTCTACTTTATTGCTTGGGGTTTCTCATGAGATTCCTTGAAGAATACAGACTTAAGTCAAAGACAGGCGAAAAGCCTGGGCATGAGTCATAGCTATTTTAACAAAAATTTATTTCAAATTATTGATATGGCATTGCCAATATGCTCAAACTTACTATATCAAACGTTTTCAGTCATTTTTACTGTTTATCTTACTGGATTCAAAAACTGATGTATTTATTTCTGTGACCTGCTCTTAACCAAACAATCAAATTCAATTAAATTAGTGACTTTTCTTTTCATTGGCTTAATGGTTATGATTTAGAAGATATGCTTTTCTAATTAACATGGTATACAATGACACATTTTTATTAATTTTGTCAAATGTTACTTGATTCATTTCAACTATAAGCATTTTGAAAATTTGCAGTAATTTATTGTGGGGAAAAATATTGCTTTCCATCCCCAAATCATAAAAGTAGAATGAACCACTTACATTTAATCTGCTCTTATGCTAGTAAGTATAAAATATAATTTGTTCTTTCATTTGATGTGGTACATATTATGCATAAAATGTCACCTAATCCTGTTTAGCTCTTAAAGTTATATGAAACAGCTTTGAGGAGACTAGCAAGAAGGAAAGGACAGAGACCCCTAAAAGAAAGGAAGATGAGGGCTATGATTGGCAGCCTTCTTCCTTGGCTCCAGGTGTTTATGGAAGTCTTTACCAAATCATTAGGTGATTAATGATCTAATGATGAGCTAATAAAGATGTCCACGACCACAGGACATAGAATATGTAATTTGCACAGTTCCTCCAGTAATGACACAAAGCCATCAAACAGAAATTCTGCTTACACATAAGGAAAGACAATATGGGAAATTTAAAACTATGTAAAAATTTCAAATACCACTCTGTAATAACCAAAAGTTCAAGGTTAAAAACATCAGGACATTAGAAATACTCTGAAAACAAAAGCAAATATTTCAACACTTATGGGATATAGTGATAGCAGTATACAGAAGGGAATTTATAACTGTGATCCCTCTATTAGGAAAGAACATATATCAATAATCTGATTTCTGTTATTAAAGATTAGAAAAATAAAAGCAGGCTCCAGAAGCTAACACCTATGTCAAATAACATGAAAATTATGACTTCAGTTCAGATTAACACATTTTATTCTGTATTCCTGGCTGTTTAATATTTTCATAAAGAGAAACCAAAACAATAAGCATGTCTGTTGAAATGGTGGTAGACACTGAGGAGATCTAAAACTCATTAAAGCACAAAATAAGAGGCTCAACACTAAAGAGATTTACAACATGCTGAGAGGGGCCAGAAAGAATGTAAGAGCCACAGGTTGCTTAGGCATACTTACAGACACTGACTTCGCCCAATGAACTGACTGATCCCCAGATGACCCCACAGTGGTTACTGATACACCCTCAAGACCAGCATGGCTCTGAACCCACCACTATGTTCCCATGGAAGATGGAGAAAGACAAAGGGAAGAAGACAGCAAAACAGAGGAAGATCCAGCTTGATTAAAGTGGGTCCTCGGGGGAAGGTGAGCACCGGAAAGGAGACAAAACCAAAGTTAAAGGCACAGGAACATAATGATGTTCCTGTATGTTAATATATGAATGTTCTCAACACAAAAAAAAAAAAAACAATAGTAACAAATAATGATGATAATGAACTTATTCTTGTGCACTGGCATGTCCATAAGGGGCATGTTATCAGGTATATTGAATTTTTTGTGTTTTTTAAAATATTTTTATTATGAATAAATATATACATTGTATGAGCAAATCTTGTGAAGGTGTCTCCTTAACCCTCCTCTTTGTCCCCTGAGGGGACTGAGGGGTACTTTCCTCAGTGTGCATACTGGATTTGTCCATAGGTTAGGGTTATGAACTGCACCAGAGGTAGCCAGTTTTTCTTTCTTCCTTTTTTTTCCCTCCCTTTCTGTATTGCTGCTAAGGGGTTAAATGTCTCTGGATATTTTCCCCACCATGGCTCTTACATTCTTTCTGCCCCCTCTTCCGCTAAGTTCCCTGAGTCATAATGGGTGAGTTTTGAGTCAGTTTTGTTGTTGAGATCTTAAGTATCTCTGGATCTCTGGATCTTTGACTTGGGTTGTGATGGGTATCCTTGGTGTATGTCTCCATTGACCTTTCATTGGTTATCAGACTTGCGGTGGTGATTGGTCTTCTCTTTGACTGTCTGTCACTTTCTCGTAGGTTTTATTTGGGCGCTGTGTAAACACTGATGATGGAAACAATTATCTGCACGAAAGAGATTTTCTCATTTCCTTTTCAGTAAACTGATTCAATCTGATATTTTCTGTACTTTATGAACATGAGGAATTTGACACAATGTTATTGTTGGAGCAATGTTCTTCTAACAAGTTTGGTAAATCTCTAATGCCTAGTTCTAAATATCTAGGGAGCACTCTATTAAATCTCCAACTATGGATAGTACACCACGTGATCAATCAATGTGTATTTAAGCCAAGAATAAGAGAAAATAGAGGATAAAAGAACTTCTAATGTGGAATAACACATAATCTCAGAAATTTATACCATCCAATAAAAACTAACGATGCATAGTCCCTTAAAGCAAACACTAAACCTTTATAATCCTTTATTACTTATGGAAAGCCTACACGTTTTGTTTGATTATAACAAATGAATAAAATAGATTATGATAAACCTAGTAATATGAATGACCAGATATATATATATATATATATATATATATATATATATATATATATATCTCACATTTTTATATATTCATTGGAATTTGGGTAACCTAATCGCTTCCTGTATTCACCACTTTTGATTAAAGCTTGTATTTAATTTTTTTAAATTGTGTTTGTGGACTTGACTTTTCTTTTATCCTTGCTGTGTTATAAACACAAACTATACACATGTTCTCAAGTTCTAAACTTTCTGATGTACATTTCTTAGAAAAAATGGTAAGCTAAAGAACCAGAGTGATGTATAGAGAAATATCTGCCTGTGAGATTCCATTTCACTTGTGTCTTTCACTAGTTGTGTGACCATGACCACCTCAACAGCTTAGCACACTGTCTCCTCCATGTGATAAATATCCATGTGGCCTAAATGCTATCATCCTGTTGTGCAAAGCTGCTGCCTTTGGAATTAAGTACAAATAATTGCTCATATTATTAATGTCCTATGGCTTATTATGTTTTAAGCCTCACATGGCTTCTCTGCTTCCCTACTTACAAACTTTACCTTCTAACTGTCACTCAAGCATCAGCCATAAATCCTCCGAAGGTGCTCCACTGTGACCTCTTCTCACTGCAGAATTCACTGAAAGGCTATCATGTTGGACTCTATGGGTTAACCTAACCTGCTTCCTTTACACAGAATACCTTTTCTAGGCTTGGCATGACTCATTTCCTTTAAAATTCCATTAAAATGCTGCTTTCAAAGCTTAATTTATAAAAACAGTACATAGCCATAGGCTGCCCCCTCCACGTTAGCAGCATATATAACATAATGGCCACAGCAGGATTTTATAGTCTACATTTTCCAATCAGTGGCATTGACTTTTCTGTGAAAAAAGTAATAAATACATAAGATGCGAAGCTTAGTCTATTTGTTCATTATTAAATTAATTACCTTAATAAATTACTAAAACACCATGATCTAACCTAGGAATTTTGTTTAGGATGGCCTCAGAACATAAATGTCACAATGACCTACTCACAATATATAATTTTATTAATTGAGCCCAAACTTTGCTCTATGGGATGACATTTCCTGGACATACATACCCATTTTATTTGGTGTGGTTATTTGACCACAAGGTTTATCCCTCCAGCATTACATCTGAGCTATGGAATGTTTATTAAAGTTTTGTTGTACAAAGATAGCTCCGTGAGTTCTGAGTTCAGACTGGCTTATCCATATTTCTCAAAGAACAGGACAGGAAAAGAAATAAGGCAAACTTTAAAAAGCATTCTAAAATAAAAAGACAGAATTGTCTCTAATTCCACAGAGATCTGGTCATGGTTCTGCATCTTAACAAGCATGTTTTCCTTCAACAATGTTCTACTTCTTGCCCAGGTCAGATTTATAACAGCTTTGCTAAAATGGTTTCAGATTTCAGGGGAAATGTGTGGCCCTGGGACCAAGAAACTGTACCCTACAGGACACACCCAGCAAGTCACTGCCATTGTACAGCAATTGAGCTGTGACCCTTGTTTTATGCTATACACAACTACAAAAACACCTGATACAGATGACCTGCCACAGGTGAACAAACATATGCACTCGTGAGCTGCACACAGCAACAAAAATACCTAATATTAAAAACAGCCAGCCACAGGCCACAAACATATGTTTGTACCAGTGCAGTAGTTTGAATGTTTGAGTCTTTACAGGATTCTTATATCACTATATATCTCATATATTCTCATATCACTATGGGCAAGAGGCAGGGCTTCTGGAAAGTGATTATGTTATGAGGGATCTATTCTTAATAATCGGAGGTAACCTACAAAAGAGACTTCTGGCCATTCTTTCTCTTCCTCCATATGAGGACATACTGTTCTTTTTGGAAGACAACAACAAGACTCCATGTTGGAAACAGAAAGAAAGCCTTTAAGATGTCAACTTTAGATGTGCTTTAAGCCTCAGAACTGAAAAATAAATTTCTGTTATTTATAAATAGTTGGTTTTAAGGTATTTTGTTATAGTACTATGATAGAATAAATAAAAAGCTAATACTTATTTTATTATCCATAATAAATTCATGCACTTGTAATCCATACACTTCTTTTTTGGTGTGTGTGTGTGTGTGTGTTTCTGCATACATGTGTGAGGAGATGACATGTCACATGTGCTTGGAGACTACACGTCAAGTGTGCATGCAGACCTCATGTCACGTGTGTGTGGAGACCTCATGTCATGTGCATGGAGACAACATGTCACATGTGTGTGGAGACCACAAGTCAATATCATAATCTTCTTTAATCGCTCTCCATCTTACTTATGAGAAAATGTCTCTCACTGAGACTGGAGCTCTTAAGTTTAGCTGGAATCTCTAGCCATCAAGTCACAGGAATCCTCCAAACTCACCCTCCAGAGTGCTGGGGTCACAGGCTTGAACCACCATGCGAAGCTCTTGTATGGATTAGAGATCCATACTCAGGTCCTCAAGCTTGCACAGCAAGGACTTTACAGACTAGCCCTGCGTTATACTGCCTGATGGTTAGTAAGCCACACTTTTGTCCCTCATCTTCATGGATCATAAAATTATATGGTTTGTTTCAACCCTAGTAGAAATTACTTCTTAATTTTTATATTTTATTTATCTATTTTCAAACAGAGAGAGAGAGAGAGAGAGAGAGAGAGAGAGAGAGAGAGAGAGAGAGAGAGAGAGAGAGAACACACCAGGGCCACCACCTTGTGGGTCTGGCTTATGTGGGTACTGGGGAGTTGAACCGGGGGCCTTAGGCACTGGAGGCAAGTGCCTTAACCGCTGACCCATCTCTCCAGCCCTACTTCTTAATTTTTTAATGTTTTTATTCAATAATTCATGACCATTCAAGCATACTGCATAACTTAGCATTTGAAGTATGTAATGAGTATATCATTTGTCATTTCATTTGTTACATCATACATAGTATGAAGGTGAGAAGGTTTACTTGATTCATTTTTTTTCTTCTTTTATTCACTGGAATTTCACCAGTGCTGAGAATAATGGCTTCGCACATGTCAGGCACTGACTATATATTATTTAATAAATATCTTTTTATTAAACATTTATGTCATTTCTGGTGAAAGTGACACTTCCATTGTTTTCTGCTTATACCACGCCATATTATAAATATGTATTCATGTTGACTTTCCCAGTATATCATGCTCTTTTCGAAAACAAGATTTCTCATTTGTTTTCAAATGAATGTTTTCTGAGAGAAAGGTTGAAATAATAAGTGAAATTTTTAAGTAGTGAATATAATTGGCTTCCGTGTCTAAGGTCAGAATTTATTATATCTATTTATCCTTGAATAATGAAATAATTTAAAGCAATAAATTGTTCAGGAAAAAACCTTCAAAATTAGTTCCAGTTCTGAGCCTTACACAGTTCTAGCTGGACTTCAGACATTTGGAGTTAGGAAGCTAATTTTATTTGATAAACACTTTGAGGCATCTGCTCTCAGCAAGGTAACCTGGAGGACTGAGGTCAGGTACCCCTCTGCAGCCTTGCTCAAGTCTGTAAATATGGTATAAGGAAGTGGGCATTTTCCAATGAAGAACTCATTCCCAGAAACTCAATTAAATCCTGGGAAACTGGAATGTATTTTAAAATGTCCCTTGATAAATTAATACTGGTATGTGCTTAATCTAAAATGTCAGTCATGACTTGGATCTCAATTACTTTTTCCTGTACTGGCCTCTACCCTCTCCTTGGCACTGTCTTTTTGAGTTGATCATAGGAGATTCTTGATTTTTACTATAAATAAAATCAATTATGGTTCATTTTTTTCCTACTTTGAGAAAAGAAATAATCCAGGAAGTCACCATTTTCCAGGAAACAGAAAATGTATTGAATACATTTGGTGAATAAAAACCATTGAGAGTTTCAATCTTTATTGGCACTATTTTTACACAAGTCACACAACAGTCACTCAAATGTCTCGGCAGAGGAAACTGTAGGATTGAGTGAATGGCCACTTAATGATTAGTTAATAGACTTTGTCATAAAACAAAAGACCTTGCCAGAGTACAAAGGAGCAAAGCCTGAGGAAAACAGACAGAAACTTTCCAGAAATCATCTCTTGGGATGATTTGTATTGCAGGCTTACTACTTTGACGCCAAGAATTCTGGATGTGGATGGAGTTGTCATAGACAATTTGGGCTATAATTTTAAAAAATTTCATAAAGTTGGTGGCTTAAACAATAGATATTTATTTCACATAGGACTGAAGCCTACATATATGAGGTGTCAGTAAACATAGTTTCTGTTTAGACCTTTTTCTGGCTAATAGCTGTGTGCTCAGGTGGCCTTTTCTCAGTGTGTGTGCTTGGAAAGATTGAGAGATCTCTCTGACATCTACTTCTCCTGAGGCCCCTAATCCCATCATAAGAGACCTATCCTTCTAACCTCATCTAAGCCTAATTATCACTCACATCTCAGTCCTCACCTCTAAATATCATCACTCTGGAGGTTGAAGCTTTGACATGACTTTGAGGGTGAATGTCACGTCGAGCCTGCCAGTTATGTAGTTGATGAATGCTTACACAATCCTAATAAAGTTCAGATATAGTTCAACAGCAAAGACTGATATTTACCATTAGGACAAATTCACTAGCAGGCTCTAGTCCTGCTAGTCTGCTCAACATTTCCTATGCATCAGGTTATCTAAAGGTCACATGCCACAACACAGATGCATGAGCCCCACCCCCAGATTTCTCATGCAGGGATTTGCATTTTTACCACATGTCTCCAGGAGGACATGGCGTTGTTCAGAGTCCTGAGGAAACAGTGAATTGCAGTGCTTACTCAGGTGGAAAAATTATTGGATTTGAAAATAATAAAAGATCTTGAAAGACTGGAAAGTTAAAAATTAATATCTCAAAGATGTAATCACTTCAATAGATTGTGTTAATATAACTAACACTGTTTTACATACATTCTTTTAATTATCACAATTTTCATTTATCATGTTTTAATACACTACTGTGATTCATATTTCATGTGAAGAACCCCAGTATTATAGAGCTTAAGAAATTTGATGAAAAACACATAAAAGTAGACAAAATCAAGAACAGAAGCTTCTCATTCCAAATTTTATATTCTTATGTAGGTATGGGGAGAATTAATTATACAAAATATCTAAATTATGGTTATTGAATCTCAGATAATTGTGACTAAAGAAATGAATTTTTCTTGCCAGTATTAACCCTGACTTTAAAGAAGAAAGTTGATAGTAAATATGACATATAAAGAGCTTTAATTTTCTCTTTTCGAACAAATTATTTCTTTCTTAACATACTGATGCTTGTTGAGGGATATGTAGAAAGTCAAAGAGGGTTAAAGTTTAGCAACTAATTTAGATAGTATAGTTGTATTAATTTTGCCTCATTTTCAAGGTAAATCCAAGTCTACTTCTTTTTTAATTAATTAATTTTTATTATCCATAATGAGTTACATTAGCCTAGCATTCAGCCAGGTTCGCCTGGCCCTAGTATGTTGTTACTGAGGGGTGCCATGCCTCTGGATCGTCTCCCCCACCACAGCTCTCACAATCTTTCCGCCCCCTCTTCCACTCAGTTCCCTGAGTCGTGATGGATGAGTATTAAGGCTGCTTTAATGTTGTGAGCTTAGGGGTCTTTGTGTCAAAAATCATTGGTTTCTGTCTCACTGGCTTATCCTGAGTTCATTTAATGGCTGTGGCTGTGGGTCCCTTGTTCATCCCATCATTCTCTGGGGGTTTCCATATGGATCCTCCACAATATGACTGTGGTGGCTCCTCTCTTGCCAGGATCTCAAGTATTGGCCTATGGTTGGATGGTAGGATTAGATGCACCCCAGCTCTCTCGATGCATCCTGGAAAATACAAACATAATCTCCATCGAAGAGTGTGATCAGTGTAAATTAACAAATATACACAATTCTGGATTACCTAGATTCTATTTTTAGTAGCCTCCCCATCATTCGCTCCCATAGTGCATCTTGTCTTGGGAGCCCAAGAGTAAGGGATCTGGTGCCTATCACCCTGAATCCCAAGTTACAGACAAGGGCTCCCCCTCACTAAGTGGAAAATTTGGCCGAATTTGAAAGCATCAAGAGACTCTTCGAGGTCCGGAACGGTATCTAGCTCCCAGAAGGCAGTTAGTGTATTGCTGGAAGGCACTGCACAGGCTGACAGGGGAAACTGATCAACGACAGCTGGAGTAAACAGAGACCACTGACATGAAACACAATCTGCAGCCATGAGTAGGCTGACCACACCTCCTACTGGGAGAGAACTGCGAACCAAGAAAGGGCCTGGGGGAGAAAATCAACAGCTTTCAAATTCGGCCAAAGAATCCAAGTATATTTCTAAAAATTTATCAAAGAACCCTTTCTTCTGTACTCTTCTGTTCAGCATTGTTACCAATAAATGGGTACAAGGGCACATGCAATCTCATATAATAAATATATATCCCCAAAGCTTATCTGCTATTAAGTTACCTACTGAATGCAATTTAAGAAAAATCTGACTTCTGGTCAAGATGGTAGATTGCTTCATGGGAGAAAGGAGACAGCAGAGAATACTTGGAGATCCAAGATCCATTAATAAAATGGGAAAAGACAGTTGACTTCACACAATGAGTTGTGCCTCCTCTACCATATTAACTGGGGTGCCGAAGAAACTACAGAAGAAACCACAGAGGAAGCAGTGATAAGACTGTTGTCCCCAATGCTAACCAGACAGCCACCTCCATGGAACTAGCAACAAACACTGTGCTGAACTGAAAATCATTGTCAAAGAAACACAGAGGCCACAGAGAAGTCAGCGCTTAAAATAGACTATGTAAACACACCCATGAGGGCTCAGGGATTGTTGCAGAGAAGGGGTGGGAAGATTGTCAGGGCTACAGGGTGGATAGAAATATCCTGAGGCACCCCAAACCCCAGACTGACTGAGGCTCTATTTTCCCCACAGTGAACACCGAGGACCCTAGTAAGGAGGGCCCACAGGGAAGTGGGAACTGAAAAGAGAGTATATAAGACTTCATAACCTATGTTTTTTATATTTATATGTCTGTCTGTCTATCTATCTATCATCTATCTATCTATCTATCTATCTATCTATCTATCTATCTATCTGAAACATTCTCAATAAATATTCTATTAAAAATTTGCCACCAAGGCCACCCTAAGACTGCATAGTGAATTCCAGGTCAGCCTGGGTTAGAACAAGAGCCTACCTCAAAAAAATAATAATTTGCTCATATTATTTGTATGAACACGAAATTTGCATGGACAGTGATTTTAAAACATCTCCCATGCTTTCGTAATGAGTCAATGTATACTACCTCCTTAAACTGCCAACTAGCTTGTGGTTTTTAACATTGTTATTTGTTTATCAAATATGTACTATAGGTAGAAAAACATTATGAGTTGAAAATGACAGAAACAAACTGAGCGGAAGGGATTTTTTTAAAACTTTCTGTTAACTAATTACTATTATTAAGTGTTTATAAGGCACTTTGTGTTTGCGTATTCTTTATAGGCAGCAATTAACTACTTATCTGGGATAATTGTTGCTGTTATTTTCACTTAAAATATATTGGTAAAGTTAATAGGCAAAATTAACTCCTTATGGTTTATGTGCACGTGTGTGAATGTATGGTTGTGTTTATGCTTTAGGGACAGGGCAAATCCATGATGAAATATTGTATTGCAAATTTATAATTAAAACTTTCTGGATTTTCATATCATGTGACACTTAGGATAATTAAATGGCAATGATAGAAATTAGATTAACAAATGGTCTCAAATTTCTTTGCAATGTCTTGTTGGACAATCAGTGACAGTTTTATTTGTATTAGTCACTAGAGGGGACATCACCACCAGAGTAGGTGTTGCCTAAGGATGAAGCCTTCCTTTTCAAGGTAATGGTTTGGTTGGTACCCCTTCTTAGGAATTTTACTCAAAAACTACTTTGATATTTCCTGTTTGGTACAGAGGAGAAAAAAATTTAAAAGAAGTCATTTCCTGCTTGCAATGTAGATTTATAGAAAATCAAGTTTAAAGATGAAGAAATGAATAATTGAAGCATATTTGGTAAATTACAAGTGCTTCGGGGATTTTAGGAAAAAGAGTAATTGTCCCTAGACCATAGGAAAAAGCTTTGCATTTAAAAACTTTGCATATAATTATCATTATTTGCCAAACATTGTTTCTTTTATTAACCATTCACTTCCCATATCCTCTTGAAAATAGGATCTATTATTATGTCCATATTCAATTGGGATTTCAAGGCACGATGACTCAGAAACTTGTCAAGTCATTAAACAAGCTTATTCTAACTACTACTCTATGCCTTCTGTCATGGTTTGATCCAGGTGTCCCCCACAAACAATTGAATGTGTTCTTATAGATCGATCCTCAGCTGATGGCAGTTTGGATTTTACAACCTCGATGGAGCTGTGTTGTTGGGGCGGGCTTATGGGGTTATAAGCCAGCTTCCCCTTGCTAGTATTTGGCACACCTTCCTGCCGCTGTTTGCAGTGCTGTGGCAGAGGTGATGTCCAGCCCTCTGCTCATGCCATCGTTTTCCCTGCAAGGATGGAGTCTCCCCTCGAGTCCGTAAGCCAAATAAACCCATTCCTCTACAAGCCACCTTTGCTTGGGTTCTTTCTGCACAGCAACTAGAAAGTTGACCGCAACACCTTCTTAGTAAATGTGAACTATAACATGAGAACATTGTGTAGTTTTGAATGTGCAATGTGCCCCCATAGACTCATGTGTTTTAAATATTAATGCTTAGCTTGGTAGACCCTTGGGAGGGGAAGCCTTACCAGAGGAGGTGTGAACTTGGGGCAGGCTTTGAAGTAAAATAGCCCTGTATTTTCTGTAATTTCTACAATGGACATGTGTTGTCACAGATATAATTTATTTCTGCATTTCTGAAATCATAGACATGGTCTATCTCCATGTCTCCATGCATTCACACACGTGCATTTACACACACACACACACACACACACACACACACACACATATATATATATATATATATATATATATATATTCATTTTTGTATGCAAAATTCTCAAAGAAACACAAACCACAAACTTAATTTTCTGTGACCATTAGCATATGAACTAGTATAAAAGAGTACAAGCCAATGGAAGTCTGGAGACTCTCAAAGTGTGAAGCCAATGGAATAACATTAGGGGCACATCTGCTTTCTCTTCGGATGGTGAAACCCTGAAGATTGGTGTCTGTAGCCCTCTGGGTTTGAACCCCATATTCTTTCTTCAGGTCAATATCTATATCTGTTGGAATAATCTAGACAGAAACAAGAATATAACCAAAAGCTTGCTGGAACAGATATCTGTGACTTGTTAAATCATTTGCTCATTGTCATTTGACTCAGAATTTATGAGCTCCAGCCATCTGACATGGTGCTGGCTACTGTCACAGATAGAAAGCAAGCTCTGGAAGACCTTTTTCTTCAATTAAATGTCCTGACATTTACTTAGTCCAAATTACACACCGTATCTTCCAGTTGTGAAAAGCCTAGAGGAAGTGGAATTCTTTATCCAGAAGGGAAGAATCTGGACATAATTGGGTAAGAATCCAATCACTAAGATATATTCATATTAAATAACTAAATGGAATGCAATTATGCATGAATTAACAAGTCAAACTCATTTATGGAGTATTGTTTATATTGTGGTTTGTGTTTTGACTTTTTATTGTTAGGCAGAAAGTGCAGAAGTGCACATGCTCTTTGCATAATCAAGGAAGAGGCAGCCTATGCTAATGCTGGTCTGTTGGGGTGTAGTAGACAGTTTTACATTTCTGGGATGAACATCCAACCAGATAGTGTTTATGGGGGGGAGGGTTTAATTTCAAGATTACAGATCCAGGGGAAGTTACATCTAAGGTAGAAGAAGCTGGCTTCCTTCCCTTCATAGATCCTAGCATAGAGAAATACCACCAGCAGCCAGCAAACATCAAAAACAGCAAGCACAAACCTGCAGCAAGCTGCCCCCCCCCCCCCGCCAGAGTTCAATCCTCTCTGCATTACCTTTGGTCTAAATTGCAGATCCACACCCCCAGCACACCTTTGAGCTAGATCCCAGGATATGCCCCCAATAATTCTTGCCAGGAGGCTGAAAACACCTGAGTCTATGGGGGACATACATTCAAACTATCATAGGCTGTGAGGGGAACATTCCTGTAATGTGCTATTTCTATTATTTATTCATTTTATTATTTATTTATTTATTTATTATTTACTTGAGAGAGAGAGGAAGTTAGAAATAATGATGAGAGAGAAAGAGGAGAGGGAGAGGGTAGGAATGAGACTGGGTGCACCAGGGCCTCCAGCCACTGCGAATAATTTCCAGACACATGCACCATCTTGAGCATCTAGCTTTATGTGAGTAAGGAGAAATTGAACTCTGGTCCTTCATCTACTTAGGCAAGTGCCTTAACCTATGAGACATCTCTCCAGCCCAATGTCACTATTTTTTTAGAAAAAGAAAATTCTTCGTACTAGCAGAATTATAAGAAGCCAATCATGGCCAAGGACATCATAGCCAGGACTGGGGAGATGGTGAATACAGTGTTTCTGTGGGAAGTATGAGGATATGGTTTTTCATCCACAGTTCCTATGTAAATGCCAGTCCAGCATGGAAGCCCACCTGTATTCAGCATCTTTGGGAGGCAGGTTGCCAGCTTCAAGCTGGCTGGCTACACTGGCTGTTTCAGTGACCTCTTAGTTCAAGTATGAGACTCTGTCTTAATATATAAGAAAGAGAATGATGAACAAAAGATACCAGAATCAAAGTCTAGCTTCCAGAAACATATATACCCCTGTGCACAAGCACCAACACACATCAATATGTATATACACACATGCACAGCACACACATACACAGGAAAAAAGGGACCACACGCTCATTTACTAACATTTCTAAAACGGAGTCACCAAATACAAATAAAACACATTCAGCAATGGTTTCAAAAACTTTTATTATTATTCCTGAAAAGATTTTTTCATTAAACTGTTTATAGGAATGAGTGTTACTGTGTGTAGCACAAGCAGCTTTCTCTACATGTAGCAGCTAGAGCAAACTGTTGTATGAGCCACGCAGTATGAGAACACACAGAACAGTGCTGATGATCTGCAGGAGCAAGAAACGAAATATTTCCTCATACAACAGCCACCTAAATAAGCCCTCAGCATTGTTGTCAAAACTTTTCATAATACTTAATCCGCATATAGATGACAAAGTTAATTTTTCCTCAAAGTCACATTTTTAAAGTGTCCTCAGTGCTCACCTGACAAGATAATTTTATTTGTCATTCCTGACTCACTCCATTTGTCATCTCTCTGAAGCCTTAGCTGGAAGCCTTCAGAAAAAAAAATATTAAATGTCTATTTCCTAGAGTAAATGTTTGTGTTCTTTGGTTAAAGTATTACCACAGTCTTTATTTACATTTCCATGAAAGCAACTGACACATCTCTTAGGCTCTGTGAATCCTGCCTGACTGTTCTGAGGATCCTTAGACTCAGAGAAGCAGGGCACACCTCCTTTGTTATGGGGACTCTCCATGTTGGCTGTTACATTCTGGGCTCTGATGGCTGTTTGAAAAGCAGCTGCACACCTGCACACCCCCCTTCTGACTAGGGGAAGAATATCCATTCTTTGCTACAAGGTGGTGACTAGTATTAGCTTTTATTTAGCCCTGGGATCATCAGTGTATGCAGGTGACAGGTACGAATCAGTGAGCATAACTGACAGGGATTTACCTCAGTACCACACATGCCTCTTCCTACATAAATTCCAAATACACAGGAGCTGCTCCTTCAAAAGGGTGAGCCTTTTCCAGGAAGTCAGCTCTTGAAAGCACCTAGGAGAGCTGTAGTTTATTTTTTCCTAGGAAACACAGTGCTTGAAAATACTTCTCAGTTTTTCAGTTGCTGACCAGTTACAGAGGTTCTGTAGCTGAAGGGTGGTCTGATGCCCTGGGTATTATTTCTTTTCTGGTTTAAATACATGTATGTATGCATGCTCATCAAGAACCCACTTCTTGTCATTAAATAATGAATATCGAGGAAGTCTGTTGAGTCAGGACCACTCCAATATGAGACTTCATTTATAAATTATATTATGTGGAAACACATTTATTAGCTTTCTTGATTTAGAGAAAGCAAAATTCTTCATGTTGATACTATTTATTATTGTTTATCGCAATTTTTATTCCAATCCTAGTAATATAAGCCAAAATGATTAATAACTGAATTATCTTGAATATAGGAAGTGCTACTGATAACCAAAGAAATCAAATTATCAAATTATCTCTTTTAAGTATTTCTCCTAGAATAAGCCTTTTGAAACATTCTAAATAATGGTTGTTAGTTAATAAATAATTTAATTCTAAATAATGGTTAGTTCTAAAACATCTTGATGAAAATACTATATATAAATATATTTATATTTTGACAAGTTAGATTTTTAATTTTATGTCATCATGAATTTTTCTTCTGTTTTAAAATCTTATATAAAATACTTTTATTTATTGATTTGTAAGCAGAGAGACAGTCTTTAGCCACTGAGCCATTTCCCCAGCCTCACTTTTTGAACTTTCAAACTTTTCCTGAGCATTTTCATGTATAAAAATATTGAGATTTGATCATAACCTCCTCCAGTTACCTTCTGCTCTCCTGCTTCCACTTACCCCCTTCTTTCCAGCTACTCCCTGTTCTAATTGGATGTTTTTTTTTTCTCTCCTCCATCTTCCATTTTCATACATTGAATTATGTTTTGTTATGGAGGTTTTTAAACAGACTTTGTTTCATTTCCTTCCTCATTTTTCTCCTTCATTCTCTCATCCCTTGTTTCCTCCCCCACCATAGCCTCCTTTCTGCTTCCATTGTAAATAACTCACAATTTCAAGTAAATATTATATTTTATATTATTCTACATATGTTTTATTCATTGGCAATTAAATATTGTTATAATTGTATGCTACCTCGTAAGTCAGCCATAATGTTGAACCTAGACATTCTTGCTTGTTGTTGGTGCTTTTTTAGGTAAGGTCTCACTCTAGAGCAGACTGACCTGGAACTCTGTAATTCGCAGAGATCCACCTAATTCTGCCTCCCAAGGGCTGGGATAAAAAAGTGTGAGCCAGTACACCCAGGAGAACTGATAACTTTCAAGAACTAAGAGGTCAAGTCAAAATGATGGGATTTGACATCAAACTCAAAACTCAAAGTGGAGAATAAGTGGGTATCATAGAAATCAATGTAGGTGATAAAGCCCTAGCAAATAAGCAAAACTGCTTGCACCTAGAATATCTGAAAAATGGAACTTAGAAGACATATATTTTCATTATTTTGGTGGTTAATCAACCATTAAATTTGAAGTCAGCAATGTCAAATGCTATATATGAAATCAATAGCTCATAAAATAATAATATAATGACAAAAATGATGCTAATATTGTTGAGTTTCCATTTTCTAATAGATATTAATAGTTGCTTTAATTTTGCTTTCTTGGTAAAATTTTTATAGACATACTGTGTTGTAGTGACAATATGCTTGAAAAGAAAACTAACATACAAGAAAAAATAGCTAAATTGGAGTGAATCACTTAGCAAGGAAATGGTGGAGTAGACCCTTGTCTGGCTGATTATTTTCTCCCAGCAATAAACCACAAAAGTAAGGTTTTGTGGTATATATTTGATTCAATTTGCCTAAGTTAAGGATTATAGCATCAAATGATAACAGGATTATAAAATAGTATCACAGATTTTGTATCATGTCAAGGAAAGAGTATAAACTCTAAGGAAGGAGTTTCTTAAAGTATAACACTATGCACAATTATATTGGTAAGTACAGGATATATAAATTTACATAAATCTATTTTTCTACATAGAAATTATGTTTTTTTCTTAAAGAAAAGTATATGTTCTAAATGACTCCTTAAGGGTTAAGCATTACTATAGGGGAGCTTTGTATAAACCATTATTCCACAAATTGTATATTACATAGTAATTATAAATTACATTACATATAACAACTAGTTCATTTAAATAAAGGTAGAAAATGCCTTTCGTTTACAAGGTTTTGTCTATTGTAAATACAAAATTGTAAGTGTTTTTATTAGCATTCCCATCTGAGATCTAGATTAAAAAGTCAAGTAAAACATGGGTTAGGGTCATTCTTCCCAAACAATGAATCAAAGAGTCAATTTTAGGTGATCCTAGTCTTCCTTCATTCTTGAATAACAGGAGAAAAGATTTCATTGTTTGCTCTCTCATACTTAACTCCTCTGTGACATGAGACCTCCTGGAATACCTTCTGTTTTCATTTGGATGAATCCTGCAAAATTATTTCTTTAGATGAAGTTCATTTTGACTTACTTAAAAACTCTAGAGGTTGAATTCATGATTTTAATAAAATGAAAGAAGTAGTTGATACAAACAATATTCTGGGAATACAAAATATTCTTACTAAAAGTATTCTTGTTTTGCAGTCAGCCTGATGACATGTGTTTATCAGCTGGAGTTACGGCTGCCATGAGAGTCTGAGTGCTTTCTTTCTCTTGTCCTCTATGTTCAAATAGGTCAAAGATGGGTAGTTTATTTTGTTGAAGAGTGTATTATCATTGCTTACATTTATCCCTTCATCTCATCCTCCTTCCACGTGAAATATTTTTTAAATATCCATATCACCCTATAAATTGAACTGAAAATAAGATCTAGTCCTGCACTGAGGAAATGATAGAAAATGGAATGATATGTATATATTTGTTTTAGTTGCATACATGCTATGGTCAGGGGTTAAAATAGTATAATAGAATTCCAGGACCAGAGAGATGGTTCAGTGGTTAAGCTACTTGCCTGCAAAGCCTAAAGACCCAGGTTCAATTCCCCACTGCCCATGTAAGCCATATGTACAAGTTGGCACATGCATCTGGAGTACATTTGCAGTGGCTAAAGGCTCTGGTGCACACACACACACACACATTCTCTCTCTCTCTCTCTCTCTCTCTCTCTCTCTCTCTCTCTCTCTCTTCATTCTCTCAAATGAATAAAAACAAATGAAACATTTAAAAATATTATTCCCAATCTAGTACTACATCATGTACTATTTACTTTATAGAAAAGAACCCTACACATACATTTATCTGTTAATGACTAGCTTTATTCTTCCTGTCTAACTGAAACTTTAAGGAAGTAGATAAGTAGAAATGTAAAAGAGAGCTAAAAATAGATTACAATTGTGGTCATTCTCTTTGAAAATCACCTTATACTATCATTTGTTCAACAATTCCTACTATGGGCCCAGCCATGCACTTACATAAGCCTTGTAGTTATATCAGGGAAATCAACAGCCATTTATTCTTCATGGTATTTTTCCTACAGAATGTATTTTCCAGTGTACCCCACATATACCCTTTTTGTGCAGGAAAAATGAATAGATTGTCACACAATTTCCAGAGTCTTGCACAAATCTTTAGCATTGGTCGGCCTTAACATCAAATCTGCGCTCAAATACTAGTTATACGAACTTTGATAATTCTTTTCATTTCTCCAAGTCTTACTATCCACATTTTTATAGGAGAATAAAATACCTGACAGCATTGAAATACTCTAAAAGGTGAAATATATATGTTGACAATATTAATACTCCTATGACTAATCAATGGGAGTTTCGGTTAGAAAACAGTATCATGCTTCACAAAATTCTGGAATGACAATTTTCATGATTCATAGTTTTACTTTCCCAGGATATAAATTCTCTTCTTTGCTTCAAAATATAGCCATCTATTTATGGCATAAAAACATATGGCCTATCTTCTGTCACTCAAGCATCTCAGGGGAAATAAAAGGATCTGAAGTTTCAAAGGAGAAGAAAGGGAAGCAGGAAAACATCTTCTCATCTAACAAGCACATTGTGCTTCCTTCCTTAACTAAAAGTACGGTTCAAACGGCGTGTTGTCTAGATTAATACAAAGGATGGTGACTTGGAAAGCTCCTGCTTCAGTAGCTCTGTAATCAATAGCATGCTGTGTAATCAGATTCAAAACCAAATAAAGTTGGATAACACAATGCTTCTTTAGAATAGCTTAACCCATTGGAAGCGCTTTGTGTTAGAGTCTGCAGCTGTGTATGCTGCCTCTGAGCAGCCTCTGCCCAGGAGTCCAATGTTACTTGCTGATGAGCACCCTTCCCAACCAGCTCTTCTTGCCCCTTACAAATATGGTGCACTAAGCAAGGCTAAATATGCCAATGCCTACTTGGAATGGAATACCATGTGGGATTAAGACCGACAACATGGTGTTGTTGGCTTAATTTTCCTTGAAGTTTTTGTAATGATGGCAAAATATGCGTGGACTGCAGTCAAGTTTAACCAAGAGATGAAATTTTGGTGGCCCTATAGTGATGAAACCAGTTAGGGTATTTGGAAATCCGAGAAAGCTTTTTCATAGGTCTCTCCCCAGCTGTCAAACCTCAGATGTCAAACCCCAAGGTAAGATAGAATTTAATGATGCTTTCATTCACAAGTGTGAAAGAAAGTGATTCACAAGAGAGGGGAGAGTTAAAACTGAATTCTGCCTCGATTCTACAAGTACTAGCCATAGGAAAACAAAAAAGTGAGACTCAGGTACAACTTCAGGGGACTCAGTCCTGAGAGGACTGAAACAGCATGACCAAGCATAGGTATAGTTCATCTGATGAAGTAGACAAAGGAAAAAAAAAACAGCCTTTGTAAAAGTAAGAAGTGATTCTTATACTGGGAAAGGCTAGCTTCCTTTCCTTCAATTCCAAAAGATGCTGAAATATAAGTTAAAATGCAGAGAGATTTTTTTTTCCAGAAAGTTGGATCCTACAGGCACACTGGTAAGAACTTGTTCACTTGTGTTTGTGAAGTCTATAAAAGTAATTCAGCACAGCTTTAACCGTGACCTTTGATTATCTTCCTAATCTTTGCTTGCCCAAGAGGAGCAATAAAACTGCCCTTTGCAAAATCTGTATCTTCAGAAGAAATCTCAGATGCCAAGTTCAAAGGTGAAAAGGAACTAGGCTGCAGTAGAATGTAATGATAGTTCCATTCTCAAGTGAGCAAGTCATTCACAAGAAATAAGTGAATTAAAATTGAATTTGAATTTCTACAGCAAAAATCTGATAATTTTGATAGTATCCTATAATATTAATATTAACTAATGAGCAATGACATTTTACTTAAAAGTAAATTTTACTTAAAAGTAAACTGTTCTGAATGAAATATTATATAGTGAAATTGAATCTTTTTCATTGACTACCAAGTATGGGATACATTAAAATATCCGAGATATTTTGAGTATATTTTCTGTCTACCATACCAATATCCCTAAAACTTAGATGAGCCAGAATTATTTTCCTTCTTTATTAAAAAAGTACATGATATAAAAAAAAACAAAGAAACTTACCCAATTTCCTATCAGGAGCAAGTGACAGACCCAAGATGCGAACACTGTGCTGCTATCTGTCATACTGGCTGTAAGCAAAGGCCTGTGAATGTGGAAGCTCCTTGTCTCTAGTTAAATACATGAACATAGATGATTTCTAACTCCATGTTCCTAAGCCTTTTGCACTCGTTTGCTGGGAGTTCAGCACAATTACCAAGATCTGAAGAAGTGCACTGCTTTGAGCCCGGGAGCAGAATAGCATAGGTATCAGGTGAGAAGGACAGTGGTTTGATAGGTGTCAGTAGCTTACCTGGTGGAGACCAGACAGGGTGCCCTTGAGGTTTTGTCTTTGCAAATGTTCAGTGTGGCTAATGCAGGAGAGGAAAGAAGGGGAAATTTTGGGACTTTCACTAGATTGATTCAGAGGCTCTTGAGGTACTTCCATCAGGAGTTGACATGATCTTTGGACATATAGTGAAGGACTATTTGATTGACAGGGAGAGGTGACCTGGATTAATATATAACCAAGAAGAAATATAAAACATACTAGGATTTCTCATAGGGCTTTAGAAATAAAGCCATATTTGGTCTTCACACACTTCTCCTGAGTCAATGTTTAACTACAAAATTCATTCTCCCCGGTCTCTCATTCAGCAGGCACATACCATTTTTCTCTATGTTTGCTCCATATTTTTGGACTTCTGCAATCCTGAGATTTCTCTGGTCCATGTATCCAGAGAGCAACTAACAAGTCAGAGCTCTAGATTTTCTTGATGATTTGGTTCAAAAGAGGCCAATGGACATGAGTGAATTTAACTTCCAGGTTCCTGAAAGAGTTCAAGATGTCTAATTGTGGAACATGTTCAGTTTTTTTTTCTGGAAAAACATAAAGACAGGTTCCCTGAGAAGTGTGAAGAAGATAGAAAAAGATTGTGGTCAAAGGATATCATTTTTACTATCTCTACAGTAGGGAGGAGATTTGTTCAATAAAGTACCATGGCTAAGTAAGTGATGCAGATGAGATGTGTAAGATGGGAGCTCAGGGTCTGCACACTGTCCTGGCTTGGTCTGCATGGCAGCACAGGGCATGCACACTGCCCTGGCTCTGTCTGCATGGGAGCTCAGGTTGGCAACACTGCCCTGGTTCTGTCTGCATGGAAGCTCAGGGTGTGCACACTGTCCTGGCTCTGTGTGCAAGGCAGCTCAGGGTGTGCACCCTGACCTGGTTCTGTCTGCTTGGCAGATCAGAGTGTGCACCCTGTCTTGGCTCTGTCTGCATGGGAGCCTGACTCTGTCTGCAAGGCAGCTCAGGATGTGCACAATGACCTGACTCTGTCTGCAAGGCAGCTCAGGGTGTGCACACTGCCCTGGCTCTGTCTGCATGGGAGCTCAGGTTGTGCACACTGACCTGGCTCTGTCTGATTGGGAGCTCAAGTTGTGCACACTGTCCTGGCTCTGTTTGATTGGGAGCTCAGTTTGTGCATACTGTCCTGGCTCTGTCTGCATGGGAGCTCAGGATGTGCACACTGTCCTGGCTCTGTCTATATGGGAGATCAGGTTGTGCACACTGCTCTGGCTCTATCAGCATGGGAGGTCAGGGTGTGCACACTGTCCTGGCTCTGTCTGCACTGCAGCTCAGGGTTGCACACTGTCTCAGCTAAAGGAGACCCTAACTAAAAAAAAAGTTAATAGGAATGGAAATAGAGGATTTGACAGCTATGATTATTACTGAATAAACCAACTACAGTATTTAAAGGCTAATGGATGAATGCAGCCTTTGAGCTAAATAAGTCCTGCAGTTAAGATACTTTCCCTATTTTTATTTTGAGTGTCTGTATGTTTGCATCAGATGTGGTCTATGTGGTGTGTGCACGCATGTGTGCAGACGGACATACCCTGTCTTTCAACATATAGAGGCTAGGGAAAGAACTTAGGTGTCTCCTCATTACCTGGAGACTCTCTCAGTGAACCTGGAGTTTGTTGCTTCTTTGTTAGATGTATGCCTAGGGACATCAACTTTGTCTGAGTGTCCCTCAGGACTGGGATTATGGGCTTTGAGAGCTTTTTACATGTGTGATTGGAATGGAATTTTGGGGGTCATGCTTGTATAGCAACACCCTAGACCTCTGAACCATCTTCCCAGCCCCAAGGTAGTAACTCAGGATATAAAATCAAAGAAGGTGTTACAAACATAATGGAAAACTCAAGTATTTTTATTCCATTCCATTTCACTTCACTATTTTCTTTGTTTTGCTTTTGTTTTTCTGAGTAGGGTCACACTCTAGACAAGGCTGATCTATAATTCACTTATGTAGAGTCACGGTTGCCTCTTACACCAGGCCATACTCTTACCCCTGCCTCCTAATTTATTAAAGACATGTGCCACCATGCCCAACCCGAAGCATATTTTATGGGGGAAAAGAAATTTCCAACTAGAGTTGATTCACTGTCAACATAAATAAATATGTCCTTCATGTTGTCTTTTGGAAGCTCTTGCCTGGGTTGAAAACCCAATTTCAGGCTCAGAGACATATATAACTTTCTGAGGTCTACCTGAGGGGCCATGTCTGTCTGGAGTAATGGGGAGGGTCTAGCCACAAGCATGACTGGGATGTTAGTGTGGTATGACATGATGTCAACCAAGGGGTCCCGTGTTCTTCCTTACTGGATCACGGGTCACATCCATACCCCAGTAGAGACTCACGTACCTTTGTCAGGGTGACAACTTCAGGCCACCATGGTGCAGGTATCCTGGGGCAGGGTTACCTGTTCTCATTTCCACCCTCATAGCTCAGGGTTTTAAGCCTGGATCTGGAGAGGAAAAACAGCTCCCTTGTCAAATGTGTCCTCAGGAAGATCCTGGAACCCTTCTTCTGTAGCCTCTATCCATGTACTGAATCCCTCCCCAATGCCCAACCCTGCCCTTCCTCTCTGCCATCCAAGCCTTGCTTCCAAATCCTGCCTGTCCCCAGCATATCCACATCTTCACATTCCTCGCGGACACCCACATCCTTCCACCCATGGCCCTGGGGAACGGAAACCACAGGCGGTCCAATATGGGAACCTGAACATAGCTCTTCCCCTAGAGGAAGTAAAGAATGCTCTGGTTAGGGGCCTGGTTTTCCTCCTCCATGTCATTGTCAGTGCTGTCAGGAAACACCCGGAAAGAGACAGGGCCAGCCATCTCAGCACAGTATGGTGCAGTGCCTTCCAATGAGATAGAGCCCTTCCTTCCCACAGTGGACACAACACAGATGAAGGTGTCTGTCACTCCAAGCTGATGTGACAAGTTCACAGAAGGTGCCCTAGGAGGTCCTTGTCCCTCTCACCATGGTGAGAGGGTGGCTCAGATGAGAGTAGACAGAAGAGCCATGAAGCAGGACACCAGACATTCTGGTCTCCCCACCCGCATCAGTTAAGCGCATGGGTGCTTCAGCGACCATACATGTGCACAGGACACACAAACTGAAATAGGAATGAATATATAGAAGAGACTGAAAATGAATAACACATCAAAATCTCTTCTCCTGACCTCCCACACCCAATCTTGAACAAGGAACGGTGACCAAAGGAAGAAGGCACCACAGTCACAAGCCAGGAAGAAGTGGAACCCCTTCCATGGCCAGACTAAGATTCCAGCAGGGCTGCAGTAATCTATGACTAAGCAAGGAGATGCTGATAGAGGAGGAGACAGTACAGGAGAGGTCACATGCAGAAGAGGAAAGAATAGGGGAAAGGAGAAGGGGATTGGGGGAGGGGACACAGCTCAGAGAGGATCCAACAGTTTGTAGCTCCTGCTGATTTGTGGGAAATGGACTTCAGAAAAGGCGGCTGACAGTGAGAAAAGTCAGAGTGAACCTATGCTGTTCCAGAATTGAAGGCCGTGTGTGCTTCTCAGGGTGGGTTTGGACACCACTGACTGGGCCTATGGAGAGCTGGAGCAAAGGTACCCAGAGATCTTAGAGGAGAAAGAAGGACCTGGAAGTTCAAGTGACTGTTGCCAAAGAGGTGGATTTCTAGGCTCGATGGCTGAGGTGATGACACTGTGTAACCAAAGCCTGTAGGTTAGTGAGGCCCCTCCCAAGGCAGGGGCTGTCTGGTTCCAACTCCACACAGAACACCCTCCAAGCCTTGTCCCAGGCCCAGAATCTTTCACCCTGAGATCCTCTGTGAACATCCTATGTGATAGGATGTCTTAGAGTTGAACAGAAGGGTGTAGAGTAACAGGCAAGGGGACTCCTGGGGAGAAATTTCAGGCCTGTGGCCAAAGTTAGGCTCAGCAGAAGAGGGAAGATGCCCTAGTCAAGGGACAGTGACCTCTGATCCTACAGGGAGGAGTGACAGACTGGATTAAGATAGGAATGGAATGAATTCATGTGT
>PVHP010011752.1:0-15687 GCA_004024765.1 Zapus hudsonius
GCACATGCATATCACTTTGCATTCCCTACCACGGCCAGTTTCCCAAAGTGAAAATGCAATAATAAAAATAAGACTACACCGTCTCCTAGGTGTTCAACTCTAATTACAATGCGCTTAGTAAGACACTGAGAATTAGGTAGAAATTGCCCCAGCACTGGTCTCCCAACAGTGATAGGACTTGGTCTTAAGCCTTATAGCAGATAGAAACCTCCTTCCTACACTCTTGACTATAACCATCAAGTTCCTCTGAGCTTTTTGTGTCCCTAACTTGGAGACCCATGTCTGCTAGATGGCTAGTGCTAGTGTTTGCACTCATTCCTGAGCTCTTCTTCCTGTCCTGTCCCATGTCAATGGACCACCTTCTCCCTACTGATCAGCATTGCTTCTCCAAGCTGTCCTGTCCTGGCCATCAGAGATCAGTCTCCTCTTCTGCTCGGCTTGTTCCTCATGCTTGTAAGATGACTTCCCAATGTCTTAGTGTTCCCTACGCAACTGCCCCACCTGGACTGCCTTCTGCCCTCAGTGCTCGTGTCCTGGGACACGGAGCTTTTAGCCATTGGCTTTCCCTTGTTCCTTCCCTGTATGGTAACAAGTCAAGTGGGTGCTGATCATCCATGTGTCTCTTCAACAAAGGTTTCCCCTGCCCCATAGAGTGAAGGAGGGTGTGAGGGTTTCTCCCAAGACCACATAGCAGGTTGGGAACTTTTGGCTTTGGAATCAGATTGACCTAGATTAAATCCCGCATGTATGACCTTGAGAAGATAGGGATTCTTATAAGGAAAACAAAACTGATGATAGTAGTCTCCTTCTTGTCTTTTCAGTAATTTAACATGGGAAGTTGTAAGAACTATATCAGAAAGTGTACTTGTAACACTCAAGCCTCTCCAGACAGAGCCAAACCAATGGGAAGGATGGAAAGAGATATGAGCTTCAAAAAATGGGCTTAGAACTGGACTTGGTAGCACATGCCATTAATCCCAGCACTCAGGAGACTGAGGTAGGAAGATTGCTGTGAGTTCAAGGCCACCCTGAGAACATGGTGAATTCTAGGTGAGCCTACCTAAAAAAAAAAAAAAAAAATGGGACTTATGTGGTTGGAGGGACCAGTATGATGGGTTAAGAAACTCCAGGGGTCAGTGCTATTTCTGTTTGGGGGTAAAATCCTAAGATCTCAGCAAGTCCAGACTTCTATTTTCTGTTAGACATATCCCTTTCTTATACCAGCCTTGTTCCTCATGCATGAACCAAAGTCTCTTCTCCAGACCGGGACCTTACCTTACTCATTTTGGTCTCCCACTGTGGGCATATGTCAGTGGTCAGGAATATCCAGTGAATGAATGACCATTGCAAGGGCATCAGACTAGCAGAGATAATCAGGGCCCCAGCATGTGTTCATTGTGAGAATCAAGGAGTTAGCACATGTGCAGCATGGAGGAGATCACTTGGTTCACAGAAAAAGTCTGTTACACATTACCCTCGTGGGCATTTATAGCCTGGGTATGTTTTCTGAATGAGAGGCAGTTCTCTGGATTGTGCCCCCAAAACAGCCCTGTCCTATACTATATCATTGTCCTATCAGTGTGTAGTTAATCCAGTAGCTCACCCATTTCTGCCTGACTCTTTTAGCTGTTTTCTCCCAATCTTGAGAGACTAGGTTTCATTGTGGAAAGCTTGAATAAAGAAAATTTTGAAATCACCAAACGTTCACTGTTATGAAATATCAGCCACTGCTAAAAATGGTGAGTGTGGAACATGGGTTTTGGATATAAGACTGTCTGAAGTTCTTTATCCCCAATGGTCACATCAGTAAAAGAGTGAAATAATATCTACCATGTGAGATTGTTGGGAAACTCAAGTGAGATTCCATATGATCTTGGCACAGTACCTAAACTGTTAAGTACATACTAAATAAATTAAAGCTCTTAATTGCCTTCTGGTCAAAATATATGTCAAAAATTTAAATACATAGATACATGTATGTGGACATCTACACATATAGGTATGCATACATGTAAATATGCATGTATATATACACGTATAATTTTTGTCACTTTAGATTGTGACCACTATCCTAGGCAGTATCTACATGTGTCAAAACCATCAACTCTGAAAGTGACTACCTACATCTGAATTCTAACATCTCTACATTATGTGAGCATTTTCAAGTAATTTAAACACTGTTGCTCAGTTTCTCCTTTTGCACAAAAGAAATGTTACCTGGAAAATTTATGATGAGGATTAAATTAATTCAGTATACACCATGCACTGTTATTATATCATATACACTATCTGTATAATGCACCAAATATGTTATGTATTAAGCCCTTAATCAGCAAGTATTAGCGATCATTACCATGAAATCACTGCAAAAGTATTGTGAGCACTGGCCACATCGTATCTCAGTGAATGATAGCTGATTTCACTATTCCCATTATCAGATGTTTAGACCGTGAGCTGGAGCTTAATTTGCATGTTGGGCTAGAATAGCTCATATTAATGAGTCACAGGATGTGGTAGGAATTTCTGGATCTTGTGTAATGAGCTGCTGTGGTAGATTGGGTTCTAGTCTTGGTATTTTCTAGTTGGGTGACCTTAGACAAGCTGGGACATGGGGCGAGGAGAAGTAAGTAGAAGAAAGAGAAATATTTGAATTTTAAAAATTCTAACATCTACATCATTTATTAGTAATGAGATGAGACCAAGTTTGCAGGGTGGGTAGGAATTTATTTTTGGTGTTCTCTCTGCAAGCTACCCAGCATGCTGTTTAAGTGACCCCTGCTTTAATTTCCTCATCTCTGGCTCAGTGAACCTTCACACCTAGTCATAAATAACAAAGTACAAATGTGTGAAATACTATCAAAATTATAAATTTTCATGTAAATACCATATATTATCAGTTAGTGTCTTGGAAGCTCTGTTTTCCACTGAAGGGTTAGGTTAGATCATTTGAAGGTAGTAATTCATTTTAGAGTCTTGTATTATGACTCCTTGCTACAGTTATTTCTTTTACCTCTAACCCCACACACTCACACACCTCTCAGGCCTACAAATGATTTTCTTCATGTTTGTATACCAGAGGTGAGCACCTTCCCTAATATGAATTTTTTATTAGAATGTGAAGGCTATACGTAATTTTGTTAAGTTGGGTAAAAATATTGTTACTAAAAATGGATGTGTAATGGGGCAATCTAAAGCACAGTTCAAAGTGTGTTCATCTGAAATGTATCATAGCCTAGTTACAAAACCAAACACAGTTCTGAATACCAGTTCAGGTTATAGATAGGATTCTGTCTTATCCTCTTACTCTAATCGCCCAATCAAATTTTTCTTGTTTCTTTTTACCCATTTTTTTATTAAGTAGAAACTTTGTCATGTGCTGGTACCACCATTTCCCTCCCCCTTGCCCCCATTCCACTGAGGGCCCTCAGTGTGATTGCTGATATTCACCTTGGGGTTGTGGGTTATGAGTTGTGAGTCAGCCTTTGTGGTGGGGAGCAAGCAAATTTTTCAACTTGAATTTCTCTCCTGAGTTTTTGTCTTCTGGTTTATGGCAACACAGTTCAAGTGGGCTCATTGGGGAATGGAGCTTGTCATGCACTTGATCATGTTAGATATAGGGAGTTTTGTAATGACCGTGGAGTGCTGGGCATGAGCCATGGGTCTAGATGTGAAGCATCCAGTACACATGGAGACCCTGTTCTCATGGAGTCTCGCTTTAGTATGAGATAAGATGAACTAACTAAGTAAAGAAAATGATAACTTCAGGTGATGGAAAAATCAATGAAAAACAAAACAGAAACATGTGACAATAGGGTGAAGGTCAGGAATGGCCAGTCTGAACAGGTGTATTTGAAATGAGACATCTTCCTATTTTAACCCATGGAGATGGAGGAATAGGGCATTTTAGGATTAAAACAGCAGAACCAAAGGTGAACTCCAGGATCATAAGGATAGCCAGTAAGGATGCAGAAGAGACAGGTGACACAACAACCCCACTCAGGTCAGGCAGGGCTCTGTGAGTAGGGGAGGTGGATCTGGAATTTATTCTGAGGTGATGGAAAATAGTGGTGGCTTTAAGGAGTAAGCCATGATTTCATCTGCATCACTAAACAGTTAGTTTTGATATTTGGATGGTGTTGTAGTCAGCATTCTAGTTGCTGCGCAGAAAGAACCCAACAAAAGCGGCTTGTGGAGGAATGGGTTTATTTGGCTTACAGACTCAAAGGAAGACTCTATCCTGGCAGGGAAAACGATGGCATGAGCAGAGGGGTGGACATCACCTCCGCCACAGCGCTGCAAACAGCAGCAGGAAGCTGTGCCAAATACTGGCAAGGGGGAGCTGGTTTATAACCCCATAAGCCCGGCCCCCACACACAACACAGATCTAGTGAGGTTCAATTCCCAAACTACCATCAGCTGAGGATCTATCACTGAGAACACATTCAGTTGTTTGTGGGGGACACCTGGATCAAACCATGACAGATGGACTTTGCAATTGCAAACAACATTCTAGCTTTTTTCCCTGTTATTTTTTTTGGGGGGGGGGGGAGAGCTTTGTCTCAAATTTGAGTTGGATAATAAATATTCAGGTTCTATTTAAATTTTATGTTTATTGTAAGAAAGCTGGTGGAAATTGGAAAGGACTGAGGTACCCTGCCCCCCCCACCCCTAGCCACCCATTAGCACATCAGTGATAAGGCCTGAGGGATCAACAGTGAAGATCTTAGTCTAGCCACTGAATAAACTCTTCCTAATCCTATGGTTCTGGAATTATACTTTTTCAGAGGCTTGTTGACAGGTGGGAAAAAAATGAAGATATTAGAGATCCAAGTACATTATGTGCTTTTTTCGTGCAGTTATTGTTAAATGGCTTTGAAGTACTTCAGCCCTTTGATGGTCAAGTTGATAGCTAATCAGAAGTTTATCAGGCTGGCTTTCATCATGGCCAGACCAGCAGGATACAAGTGCTTAAGTCTGCTGTTGACAGAGGCCAACCTCTTCCTGTTCCATTTTTCTCTATAGATGTTTCCATTAAAGCCTCTCATGTCTTTTCTGAATGCCATCCACTGAGATCCCTGCTGGTCCATTTAGCTAGATTCACCTGGGCGCTTCTCCTGCACTTTAGTTCCTTTCTTCCTACATTTGTGCTGAAACCATGCTTAAAATGCATTTATACTCCAGAGGGAAAATACATGAGACTTCCTGTAGATGGATTTTGTTTTGATTCCAGCCTTTTTTTCTTAATATTTTTTAAAAAATATTTTTATTTATTTGCAAGCAGAGAGAGAGAGAGAGAGAGAGAGAGAGAGAGAGAGAGAGAGAGAGAGAGAGAATGGTCATGCCAAGGCCTCTAGCCACTGCAAATGAACTCCAGATGCGTGCATGCATGCACCACTGTACATCTGGCTTTATGTGGGTTTTGGGGAATTAAGCCCAGGTCATTAGGCTTTGCAGGCAAGTGCCACTGAGCCATCTCCCCAGCCTGGACCCCAGCCTTCTTTTTGCTATTGAGTCTGGCTTTCCTCTTGAATTACTTGTGTAACGTTGTAGCTAGGGCATGGGCTTGGAAGTTAAAATATACTTGGATTCAGATCCCACTTCTATGGCTTAACTGGCTGCGTTTCTGTGAATTAGCCCAAGCTTCAAGTACCCTCCCTCCCTCCTCTACTTTCTTCCTTCTTGGTTCTTTAATCTCTCACAAATCCACAAGATTGCCAACAGGTGTTTATTGGGTTTCCAAACACTGTTAATTTGTAGATATATACAATGAACAAACATCATGAGACATACCTATGGGGACAGTTTTTTGACATTGACATTGGACAATAGAAATAATTAAATTAAGGAAGTAATAAATGGGGCTCTCAAAGGGCTTTCTAAATCTGGGGAAGACGTTAGGTGCTGACCACACTAAATGTCACACATGTGCAGAGCCAAGCGTACCTCCTGTCCCTTCATGTCTCGTGGCTTACAGCTGTTGCCTTGCTCCTCCTTAAAAGCCTGGTAATATCTGATGCAAGGTGTTTCCTGGAACTTGCTACAAGATGCTCCAAAAATGTCTGTTTAGCAAAATCTTGGTTGCCAGCCTTACTCCGCTCTGTCCCTGCTTCCTGACTCCCAGTGTTTGCCTAGTTTTTGACCTGGCATCTAAGTGGTTCTGGGGCTGGCTGGCTGCTCCAGACACTTGGAGGGTTTTAGTCTCCATCCATGCCTTAATTCTCCCAAAGAAGGCTCTTGACCTAATGGATTTTCTTATTAAATTAATGTCATCAAAATCCCAACAGGACATCTTCCATGTTAATATGATGCTCCAGAATAAACCAGGAACTTTTCCAAAAGAAAAGGAGAGTGTGTTCTTCTGTTTACATCATTTTTAGGACACTCTGGTGACACCCCACCCCACCCCCCATCTGCACTCCAAGCACCTGATCTGAGTTTTGGACCCGTCAGACAGTTCTTCACATTAGGAAAATCTTTCGTGTTCATCACTGGTCTAGAGACTTGGGCTATAAATTCAATCCTCATAATGTCTATAAATTCAATCCTATAACATCTCTAAACATGTAAGCACCGCCCCTCCCCCAGAAGAGGGAGTGCATTCAGATTTAGTAGTATAAGAATGGCTGTCCTGTCCTTGCTTGTGTAAGAAACCATTCTTCAGTTTGTAACAAGCATTTACCTCATTTAGCTTTTACAATTCTTGGAGGTTGATTCTAGGATCACTCTTCTCCCGCTCCCATAACACTATAAAACATCTGGAATACCACACCTCGCAATTGCTGGCGAATCGAAAATGAGTAATGGATGGCAAATACGAAAACTGTTATCTAGAATGTTTTGTTCCAATCCCACAAAATTTTACCTTATGGGTTCTTACAGCATTGTAAGTTTTAAAGCAACTTAAATAAACTAGGCCAAATGTTTGCAGTAATGCCTTTCTCAGTATTTATGTATGCTAGAAGGGGATAATTTAACAATTATTGGGCACGTCTCCTAGTATGAGTTTGATAGGAAGTTTATTTTATATCATTTCAGAGGGAATTTAATTGTTAATTAACTTATTTAATATCAAATCGCTCTGGCTTTGTGGTTTGGAAAGTGAATAGTTCCCAAATTTGTGATTAAGGCCTAATATCACTCAACATTAATCTTCCTAACATATGAACCTTTTTCAATAATTAAAACAAAATGCACATTTTAGAAATGTGTAAATATATGCAGCTCCTCTCCACCTTTATTTATAGACCCGAAATGGAGCGTTTATGCTGTTTACACTGTGGTAAATCCAAACACAACCCCGAGGTGCTGCCTTTTACTTGTGCCCTGGGGTTCTGGTTCTCCTTTCAAGTTCTTTTGTTAGAATTTCAAATAACAGCAGGAGCACTGAACTCCACATTTAAGGCTCTTGCCCATGAACCTTGCCAAAGCCAAAACTCTATGACTGTTCTGATGAATTAATCTGTACAGTTTCTAAATGTGCTGGGTTCTGAGTGTCTGTATATTCAAGGATCACCCATGTCTCACCATAAACCTGTGAAAGTTATTCTTTATCCTCAAGGTCACATGCAGAAGTAGGGCATGGACAGGCAGGAAGGGCTGAGTTCCCACTCCTGGGATCTCTATAAACTGTGTTCACTGACATCTCAACCAGTACTTCATAAGGACCCTCTGTTCCCATTCACCCATACCCATTCATCACCGGTATGGGTTTTTGAACTTGTCTGCTTTTTGGTTTTTTGAGGTAGGGTCTCACTCTACCTCAGGCTGACCTGATAGTCACTATGTAGCCTCAGGCTGGCCTTGGAACTCACAATCTTCCTACCTCTGCTTCACCTACCAAGTGCTGGGATTAAAGGCGTGCGCCACTGCTCCCAGCATTGCCTATTTCATTTGTTGTATATTTAAAGATGCTTTTGAGATGGCTTATTTTGTAAACACACATGTTCCAGGGCTGGGATGCCCTTGCTTCTCCATCCTTCTTCTCCACACTATTTCCTCTCCCATGCTCTTCTTCTCTTCTCGTCTGGTTTACATTGTGCTGTCTGTCACTCCCTAGGTTTCTGTGCTGTGGTCTCTGCCCATGAAATGGGTGTAAGAATGGTGGGGTGTCTTTGAGAGAGTTGGAGCCCTTCTTGGCTCTTGGTTGGGCTGTAATTCAGGAGTTAGAGTGCCAGAAACTCATGGTCACACAATTCTTCCACTGAGTCAGTGGTCTCCAGGCTCTTGTCTCATTAATTCTATGTATGGAATCCATGGAACACAGAGGGTGAGATTTAGAAAGATGTTATTATAGAGCAAGGAAGGAAGGAAGCAAGGAAGCAAGGAAGCAAGCAAGGAAGGAAGAAGGGCTCCTGTATAGCAGGGGAGGTCCCCAGAAATGGGTATTCTAGGAAAGAAAAAGTATGATGTTTTTGTTGTCAACTTAACCATTTTAGTAATCTTGGGTGAGTTTCTGAGGTTGTTTATGGGAAGGTAGCCCTCTCAGGAGGGGGCAGGATGTAAGAAGGCTCAGGAAAGCTAGAAAAAAACTTTTATTCCTTGGTGGGCAGTGCAGGAAGGAAATTCCAGAGACTCAGGGAGTCAAGTCTCAGGTGGTTTCAAGACACTACCCTATGGCTATATAAAGGAGAAGAAAATCTCTCTCTTCCCCCTGCCCATTTGCTGTGGTATGTGTGGTGCTAATAATGGTTTTTTTTCTCTCTGCTTGGACTATGAAAGGGAGGGGGCAGCCTCTTTCACCATTATGGAACTTCCCCTGGATCTGTAGCTTCAATAAATCCTTTCCTCCCATAACTGTGCCTGATTTGGAGGTTCTTCCCAGTGGAGTGTGGCTGACTATGACAGAAAGTAAAGCAAAAAGCTTCCTAGTTGGGAGGGCCGTGAGTGGGTAGTCTGCATGGTGACTTGAATGGGGGGTTTCTTACAACTTTGGGGATGTAAATTAGGCATCCAGTTCAGATGAGCTTTACTGGTTAAGTTTGTATGTATAAAGAGGGCCTTGATTGGCTGGTGAGACAGGGAGAAGAGTACAGATCCAAAGTAATAAGGTTGCCAGATGTGGTGGCACATGCCTTTAATCCCAGTTCTCAGGAAGCAGAGGTAGGAGGATCGCTGTGAGTTGGAGGCCAGCCTGAAACTACATAGTAAATTCCATGTCAGCCTGGGGACTAGAGTGAGACCCTACCTCAAAAAAAAAAAAAAAAAAAAACTAAAACTACTACTAATAAGGCATTTTTGGATGGGAAGGATGAGCTGGTTAGTTAGTTCCCATTTCAGGTGTCATGTCTGGTTTCCTGGAATGAGGAACTCCTTTAGAAAAAAAATGATAGGGAGAAACCAGCTATTTCCTTTGGACATTTCTGGCTTCTAGCAAGGTAGAGGCTATGGAGAAGCCCTCTGTTAAAACTTCCTTTTCTGGGGCAGGTTTAGGTGACAGGCTGCTTGGCTTTAAATCCTGACCCAACTTCAGGTACTGTCTTAAATAGTATATTTAATAATATACTATTATTATTTATTATTATAATAAATAATATTAAATAGTATAATTCTCTTTTCACTGCTGTTCTCTTAGCTTTCAAATTCCACCTTACAACACTACCTAGGTTAGAGCGTGTTTGCGAGGGATAAATGACTTAGCTGGTGTGAAGTCAGTATCTGGTGGGGGTGCCTGGCATATAGTTTGCTCACCTAATTTGTCTTCTTCAGGGTCTTTCTTGTCTTGCTTTTACATGTGCTTCTTGGTGGGTGATTTGTATCTGAAAACCTATCCTTAGGTTGAAAAAAATTATTTTAACCACTGCACAAAAAGTGGTTCCCCGAGGGAGGAAACACATGCCCTCCCTTTAAGGTGCTTCCCAATTCTTTGTTTTCTAGTTCCCCTTGGCCACAACAATGCCAGCTGGCTGCCTGCCACCAGGACCTCAGAGACCAATACATGAGCCTAGATGTGTTGTGATCTTTGCTCTTATAGATTCTGTATCTCATCCATATCCACATGCTTGGTTGATCTGAGTCTGGGGTCCTTAAGAGGGCAGGTAGAGACAGAGGGGGCGATGGTTTCCATATTCCTCCTTCACACACTACCTCTCCTGGTCTTAGTTCTTTACCTGTAAAATTGCAGGTTTAGGAATTATGACTTTGGAATTTCCTTCCAACTCTGGCTATCTGGTGTTCTAGGGCTGGCATTGGAGTTTAGCAGCACTGTTGGTAGCGGTCAGCTCTTATGTGTCCATCTGGGTGTGTGAAGACAGGCCTCATTTACTCATTGCTGCTTGGTTTATGCTGCGACTGCCTGTGGCTCTGGCACTGAATACACCATAGCTTACGTTCTTGTACTTCCTGTAACAAGCAAACACACTTTGTTCCATTACCACTGAGAAAATCTTCCAAGGAATCAGAGAGCTCCCAGGATTCTATTCTGGAAGTTGCTTAATATGAATGGCCTTGACCTATAACTTCTTGCATTTCTGAAGAAGGAAGGATGTTCCAGAGTCTGAACAAGGTTAAAGAATAAAAGGAAGGAAACCCACAGCCACTGAGCCCTCCTGAGTTGAATACTGCTTGCTTTGCTCATTACAGCCTTGGGGGGATTAGATACCCTCTCCAGGGCTGAGTAGGGTGACTTATGAGGTGGCCATGTGTGGCTCTTAATGGGTGGTAGTAGATAGTCACAGATAGAAATATTCCAGCCTTGATGCTTTTCATTAATTATTATGTTGAATAAAACACTGTGTCTATAATTTAAAAAATCAGTAATGTTTGGAGGTCACCATATTCAGGTAATGCTTTAAGTATCTTAACTAGTGAGGAGAACATCAAATCACATTTATTTTTCCTCCATTATGGTCCCATCAGCTCCCTTTCAAATGCTCACAATTCTTTCCATTTCCTACCCTGGTCCCAGCTGTTTATGACAGGACCCTTCTCATGTACTCTGGTACTAAGTGATAACAGCCATGCCCTAGCTAGAGTTCCTGGTTTTCCTCAATGTGCCTGTCATCCCCACCACAAACCTAGACCGTCTATTATTATTACTCTTTGGATCCTGAAAGAGACTCAGAACTGGCTGAGCCTTCGTGGGTATTTCACTTTCCTTGCTCTTGTCTGAAACCTCACTTGTTCCTGCTTTAGCAACAGTATCAACTTCCCTGGGCGTCTGTAAACAGAAGCCACTCAAGTAAACGCCCTCTTCCCTCAGTGCCATCTTTTCCTTGTCTTTGACTTTTTCAAGGCTGTTTCTGCAATTTTCTTCAAAATTCAAGACCCAGCCCAAGTATGGGAAAAGAGCCCACATGTCTGCCAAGTGCCCACACCCAGCACAATGCCAGGTTCATAAGGGTTGCTTAATAAATATATGTGCAATTAATGAGGAGCTCTTTCCTTCTTCTGTCTGCATTCATGGTGGGATTCTTTAAGCCCCAGTGGGGGCTCTATGGTCTAGTACTTCCCGAGAGCTGTTTCTGTTTTTATCATTGAAGGAATACTAAAATCAGTGAAGCAAAAGTTTTCCAATCCTACCCGCACCTCCATTTTTCTCATAGACTGGGGAAAGAAGCACTTTCTGCATATCCACGCTGCTCTCAAAGCCTTATCAATGCTTTACTCATTGAGCCACTATAATATTAGAGGTTTGTGACACTCCCACTTTATTGATGTGAAAACTGAGGTCTGGAGAGTTTAAATAACTCGTTCAAGGTAAGAGAGCTACAAGCATAGATGAACAAGACTGTAGACCTGACTGCCGAGTATGCAGCCATGGGTTCTTCACTGTTCCACTTCCTGTACGACTGGAAAACACATGAAACTACTCACCCCTCCACCATACACGAAAAACAAACAGCTCCCCAGTCAGTCTCCACACAAAACCATCTTACTCAGAAAGAATTACCCTTTAGATCGAGCTCTGTGTATTCATGATGCCCATAAGATGTTCTCCCAGCCATTTATACAAGGATGCTTTGCCATCAGTGATAATCACTGCACCCTCTGGAGCTCCTGGTTTTCCTCGTAAGGGAATCATCTAGCCCTGAGAAGCCACATGACTAAGGGCAGGATGTACCTTTTTTAAGGAAGCCTCGCTTCTGGAAGCTTCTCTGGCACGTTGTCCTAGGAAGCTCTTCACTGCAGGCCTCTGGTCAGCTGAATAAAAATGAAGTGGGCATTTGTGTTTCCCAGTTGATTGAGTTGGCTCAACTTGATGTAGGTTCAGATTCACAAAAGCACAGACAGGCGTGCTTCCAGGCTTGAAATGGAGCCGGAGGAAGGCAGGCTGTGTGCCCAGCTTCTTGCAAAGCATGGCCTTGAATGTGTGTCACTGGTACCCTTTAAGACCAAGGCTTCAGAATCCCCACCTCCAAGTCACAGGGTGATTTGTGCAGATGCCCTGCTTCTGATGCCAACTGGATCCTGGTCAAATGTGTGTGCAAATCCAAACACTTTTCAAAGGTTGAATGTATCTATCATGGGTAAAAAGTTCTGGAGAATAAGATACCTCAAATTGTCACTTATGTGGTTATTCAAGCTTAACATTTTGCTCTATACTTGAAAGCTCTTTCCTTAGAAAATCTTAGATCTTGCTCATGTGAATACCTTTTATTTAGGAGAATCTCAATTCTGTGTTCTGGTTCAAGGTCGTATTCTTGATGTTGACTGGTGACCATGCAGGTTTCCAGGGTTCATACAATTCATGTTAGTTGGTTTTCTGAGGTGTGAACATTAATCTCTTAGGGATGCAGAGAATAAATATCTCATCAAGTGGTTAGCCTCTCCACCTCACATGCTCTGTTACACTCTGGAGTAGTAATGACAATTGAGGGTTCTTCTTTGAATTCAGGAGTAAGCACCACTTCTCACTTGGTGACACATAACTTTACACATTTGTACAAATGGCTGTGACATGAGGCCTTTGGAATTTCCCCATTTCACATTCAACTGCACTGGTCAAATGTAACCTCAGTGAGGGTCTTTGACAAAGGTAAAAGACCCTTGGAGGTGGGCAGATTTGGAAACTACTCATTGTGGCTGGAATTGCAAGCTCTACAATTAGCCACCTCTTTTTCATCTCTATTTTAAGCCTGATATTAAATACAGATTTTTTTCCATTTCTTCCTACAAATTTGCTATTTCTATACAGCAAGAAAATGGGTCACTGAATTTTGTGTGCTCACCTTTGCTAATGGGACTGTATTAGATGTTTTGAGATTAGGTGACGAAAAAAAAAAAGAGTAGGGAGCCAAATTTGATACACAAAAATATCAGTAGAAACATGGTAGGCAAAATCCTCATGTTAGTAAAATGATGCAAGAACCAGAAGGTCAGCCTGTGTAGCCAGCCCTAGGACAGATTGCTTAGGGCCTTATTTATGACATTTGCAAAATTAACTCTCCTTAGGAAAAGAAATGTAATAACCTGTAAGAGACATTCAGGGTTTGTGGATCTGTGATTTAGTTTCTAATACTGAATACTTTTAGGACCTGTCCAAGCAAAACAGTGTGATGCCCCATATGAGAAGCCTAGTGTTAATTTACTCACTGGAGCATGAGGCCAATGAAGATGTGTTTGGAATACTTTTTGAAACTTTGTATCCATAAACCTTTAATGTTGATTTTTGATTGGAGAAATGGATGCAGGACATTTAGTGTGCATGGTTTCATCTCAGATTCTTGTTGTATTGGTGATTTTCTTATTGCTGTGACGAAATACCTAACAAAAAGCAAGTTAAAGAAGGAATCGTTTATTTCAACTCAGTCTAATCTGGCATCCACCGTGGGGAGAAAGCATGCCAGCAGATGCAGAAAGCAGCCCTTCTTGGTTGCCAATTGTGACTGGCAGACCTCTGCAGATGCAGCCCCTCCCCTTGAATGGGAGGTGTCTAATTAGAGCTACAACCTAGGTGCTAAAACTGATTGGTCAAATATGAACCAATCAGCTGTCTCTCTGACTCACCTGGGGAGAACTTAAATTCACTTCCCTAGAGGAAGTCAGCCTCTTCCCCCACGTGGCAGTGGAGTAAAGGGACTGCTGATCCAGGCCTCAGGAAGGTAAGGCCTTCCCCCACCTCAGCTAATGGCTGGGGTGGGAGCAGGTTCCAGACTTTTTCCCTCATGAACCTTTCCTTCTCATGATGGGAGTTCCCTGTTATCTTTTCTGTTTCTGCTCATTTAGCTAAACAGTATTAGTTTTGTTAAACTCTCCGACACGTGTTTTCCCCACACTTGTGGCTGGAGAACTCTGTAACCTCCCACTGGTGACTGGGAGACTTCCCCATCCAATTCCCCTTTTCCTAAATTAATGAATTAGAATAAATGTGTGTAATTAAAATTCACTTCTGTCCCTGAGTATAAATTCTTTTTGCATCAGAGGACACAGACTCGGAGGAGGGGAGAGGGATTCCAAAAACTCTCTCTCTGTGTGTCACTTATATTAGTTATCAATAATCCGTATCAATTTGAGCTCCTGTGAGGAAGCAGAGTGCTGACAGTTGACACTCCCCTTGCTCCTCTATTTGAATCGGTCAGGGGCCCCATTCCATGCCGTGGTGCTCCCACAGCACAGTTAACTGAATCTAGAAACTTCCTCACAGACACTCCCAGAGATTTGGTTCTAGGTGACTAGATCCTATTAAGTGGACCCTTGTTATGAACCATCACACTTAGCTATATGAGCAAATCTTAGGCCTGTCTCAGTGAGGATTTGTTTTGATTAGAAGTTTTCTGAAACTGGAGACAACTGTGTTCATCTCCTTTCCACTCATTTTACCTCGAGCTGGGCTGGGTTCAAGGGCATACAGCCTGTAAAGTCGTATAAGGGCCTGTGTTTAGAGGATCTCCACACTTAACATTCTGTCATTCTCTACTTAAAAATTCTAAATCATTTGGGAACAAACTCCTTCATTTTCATTTAGTACAAGCCCTAAGTTATGGAGCTAAATATGAGAGCCTACTACACACAACATGCTAGACTGGCAGCCCCAGATTAGCCTGTCCCTCCACACATTGAATGACTGGGTTTACGATGATGAGTGGTTGCTTTTGGTTAGTAAAATACCCTTGACAGCATCTATTTTATCAGTGAGAATCATCCCTTGCCATGAATAATCCCAGATTCCTGCCACGCAAGGGTTGTGATTTGGTTTCAGAGTCAAAAAAGACCCCAAGGGAAAAGACCCAGAGAGATGCCAGATTAGGTAAGTCAGTTCCAGCCCTTCCTTCCATTGGGGAGAAGGAGAAGAAAGCTGAGCAAACTTTTGTTGTGTAGAGTCTAAATGTCCTAGAACATGGTTCTCCAACTTTAATTTATACAAGAAACACCCTCCCTTCTTGGTAAGATGCAGTCTTAGGCATTGGGTTGTAGTGCCTCATGCAGTTCTGCACTTCTAATAAGCTCACAGGCAAAACTGGCATTGTAGTCTCATCCAAGTGGACAGGCTTGCCAGTTCTCAGGTGCAAGGGAAGATCCTGTCTTCCTACTTCATCCTGGCTCATGTTGGAGATACTTCCTTTCCTAAAAGCAGTCTGACCTGTCATGTCCTGTGTTGTTTTCGCCTCCGGAGGCACCGTTGGCGGCTGAAGAGGGAAAACAGAGAAGCTGTGGGAGCTGAGCGAGGGCTGATGGCTGCTCCACTGTCCGCTGTCTCAGGGCGGGTCCACAGAGCTGGGGGGCCAACGCAGAGGGGGGTCCAGCGAGACA
>PVHP010011752.1:15787-44545 GCA_004024765.1 Zapus hudsonius
CTGAGTGGTGGGAAATACGTGATTCTAGCCACGGTCTGTGGGGATGGGTACAAGGAAGTTTGTCTGATACCCATTGCTAGTCATGCTGAGATGGGAATGCTGGTTCCTGTGGCATGCCCATGGGGTGTTGGGAGTCAGGGTTGATGGAGCTGGGAAACACCTACCGAATTATCGGGGTTTCACCCACTCAGACATCCTTAACCCTTTGTTCTCCGTGCTCTTAGTAGCAGTGCCCAACAGTACTGTGAGCATATACTAACAGACAGCCACACAAGAACATACATGCAGATGTGTTATAACTTAAAATGGTTAGAGCTTCAAATAGAAAAATATACCTCAAACTGTCTTCAACAATGAGATTTGTTACTTTCTAAACGGAACAAGTGGAGGGTATTAGAAATGGGCTCCAGGAGCTGTAAAGTACACGGATGTGCTGTGTCATCAGGACCCAGGCTTTGTTCCCTGTCACCCTCAGCACTGCGGAATTTGATCGTCCCAAGCATCACCTTCAGAACAGTCAGTGGCAGAAAGAGACCGGCCACCCTGAAGTCCCTGTCTAGGGCCTGGATACCAGACTTCATGGTTTGTCAGTTTCTGGAAGCCCCATGCAAACATCACAGATCTATTTGATACCATCACTTTACTGGGAAACTGGAATAACTGTAATTGTCCCAGTATGGAGATGATCAGGGTGTATTTGCTGAAGCCAGAGAAGAGGTCAGTATCCCTTGACACACATGATCGGTGGAGCAGTAGATGTCTGAAGACACACCAGAGTACACTGGGGAGAGGCAGTGTGCCGAGGCTGGAGAGGACAGACTAAAGCCGGCTTGGAGCCAGCAAGAGTCTGTTCACCCACTATGATGGTTTGCTCCAGGTATCCCCTAAAAACATGTGTTCTGGAATTGGATCCTTGTTGGAGCTGTGTTGTTGGGGGTGGGCTTATGGGGGTTATGGGCCAGTTTCCCATTGCCAGTGTTTGGCGCACCTTCCTGCCGCTGTTTGCAGTGCTGTAGCGGAGGTGATATCCACCCTCTGCTCATGCCATCATTTTCCCTGCCATTTTGGAGTCTCCCCTAGAGATGGTAAGCCAAATAAAACCATTCTTTCCATAAACTGCCTTTTGGTCAGGTTCTTTGTCACAGCAACGAGAAGGTTGACTACAACACACGCACTACCCAACAAAAGGCCTTTTCTTCAGGAAGGGCAATAGACTGTCTCCTTACAACTCTGTAGCAGGGAACCCCATCCCTCTCCTTGCTTTTACCAGATTCGCCCTCCCCTGAAGCTGACCTCTAAACGGTCTGGCTTGCTGAAGAAAGCTAAGTTTGGCTGCTGCTTTGTACTGGCAGCTGGTCGTTGGGGCTTAATTACAATTAAGCTTTAAGGACAAGAAAAGGAGCAGCGAGTGACTGAAGTAAGTGCCTGGTTGTGTTTGCTGTTGGCTTTCCTTGGAAGAAATAGTAAATACTTCTCAAGTCCACCCTCCCAGACCACCAGTTCATAGCAATCAAGAGGACTTCTAAACCCCCACAGTTGCCCATCCCATTGTGGAAAGCTCTAGATTTTTCTAGCAACATAGGGTAAGGCTTCTCTGTGTAGACATTTGTATGAATTTTGCAATAAGCAGTTAAAAAGTAACCAGCCTGCTTGATAACATTCCTGGAAGACCCAGTGAACTGCCACAAAAATTGGTTTAAAAGGAAATTTGTTCATTGAGATGAATTCCTATAGTTAGAGCACGCATGGAATGAACCGTCTGTTTAAAAAAGAAAGGCGCATTGTGAGCAAAAGACAGACTTGGAAACCCTACTTCCTGGGCTAAAATCTCAGTTGGCCACTAACTAGCTATGCAACCACAGGCAAGCTACTGACCCATTTTTTAAAAAATTATTTACTTTTTAGCTGTCACATTAAGACATGAAAATGTGCATAGTAATGGGGTTTCATATGGCGTTTCAATACATGCATTTATATATGCATTGCGTGAGTTTAAGTAGATTAAACCCATTTGTTTCCCAAAATATTTATCATTTCCTTGTGGTTAGAACAAAATCCTTCAGAAAGGTACAGTTTGTATTACTTAAAGTTCCCCATGGCACAGTGGCATGCCAGCCCTTGTGACTTTGTCCAGCTGGAACTTAGTGACCAGTGATGCTCCTCTCATTACCCTGACAACTGCCATTTAATGTCAACTTCTGTCTACCAGATCAGCTCAGTGAGAGATCATGTGACGTTTGTCTTTCTGTATCTGTCTCGTCTTATTTAACATAAAGACCTCTGATTCCTTCCAGATCGTTCCAACAGATAAGATTTTATTCCTTCTCCTCTTCTTCTTCCTCCTCCTCCTTTTTTTTTTTTTTCTTCTTTCGAGGTAAAGTCTCACTCTGGCCTGGCTGACGTGGAATTCCTTCTGTAGTCTCAGACTGGCCTTGAACTCACAGTGATCCTCCTACCTCTGCCTCCCAAGTCCTGCTGGGGTTAAAGGTGTGCTCTACCACATCATCTTTATTATTATTATTATTATTATTATTATTCAGCTGAATAGTATCCTTCATCCATTCATAGACAATGGACATTTATGCTGTTTCCATTTCCTGGCTACTCTGAATGGCTACAATGAACATAGTAGGGCGGCAGGCTTTTCTTCTTTGGACCATCCACCCACTAGTGGGATTGCTGGGTTCTATGGTAGCTCCATTTTTAATTGTTCTGTCAGGAACCTCCATGTTGGTTCCCATAATGACTTACAATAACTGACATTCCTGACAACAATGTGCAAAGGATCCATTTTCTTTGCATCTTCACCAACACTTGTTCTTTTGGCTTTTAAGGTTTTTGTTGTTTTTGTTGTTGTTGTTGTTTTTGATGATACCCATTCTAACAGGAGTAACATATCTCACTGTGGTTTGGGTTTGTGATTTCCCTATAGTGATTAACCTCTTTATTTTGGTTTCCTCATATGTAAAATGATGATTAAAAAAAGCAATATCTTTGTTTGCTATTGTGAGAATGCTGGGGGCTAGAGAGATGGCTCAGCAGTTAAGGTGCTTGCCTGCAAAGCCTAAGGACTGGGTTTGATTCCCCAGTCCCTGAATTAAGCCAGATGCACAAAGTGCTTCATGCATCTGGAGTTCATTTGCAGTGTCTAGAGGCCCTGATGAGCCCATCCATATCCTCTCCTTGCAAATAAATAAAATATGTAAATAGAGTACTTAGCATAAAGCAGGAGGTCTGTGTTACCACTTGGGATTATTTTCAGATGTTTTGTTTGGGCATGACTGTTTACCCACATTTCCCATAGTTTTCAAGCTTATCCTGAAAGATTATATAGCATTACAAGTACAGTGGTTAATAATAGCTAACATTAATTGAGCACTACCTTCTCACCACAGTTTTGGCTACCAATCAGGCACTATCTTATTGAGTGTGCCCAATGAATCACATAAATATGATTTTCCCAATTTTTCAGGTGAGAGATATAGAAATCAATTAATTTTCCTGTCACATCAGTTTTCCAATGCTATTCCTGACTGTGTCTCTTAGGCTGAATCTTAGGCTTTCAATAAGAATGCTCACAGACTCTGATGTTGGTCAGTTAGCTCCACTGTTCCCTTCTCCAGTTTTGTCAACACGCAAGGTATTAAAACTCTATTTAGAAAGAGAGAGAGGGGCTGGAGAGGTGGCTTAGCGGTTAAGAGCATTTACTTGCAAGCTATGACAGCCCAGGTTCAATTCCCCAGTGCCCATGTAAAGCCAGGTGCCACAGAGTGGCACATGTGTCTAGAAAGAGAGAGAGAAAGAGAGAGAAAAAAAGAAACCTTTATTTCCTTTTCTGAGTATCTTTACTATACTCAAGATTTTAAAATGCTGAAATTAATGTGGGTGAAAATTAGAATTTCTAGACTCCAGTATAAAGTTTTAGCTTGGTGGTAGAAAAGATATTACCTGTGTTGATTTAATGACTGTGGCTGTGGGCCCCTTGTTCATCAAACCAGGTTAAGCCAGTGAGACAGAAACCAACGATTTTGACACAAAGACCCCTAAGCTCACAACCTTAAAGAAGCCTTAATACTCATCCACCATGATTCAGGGAACTGAGCGGAAGAGGAGGGGGTGGAAAGATTGTGAGAGCCATGGTGGGGGAGACTATCCAGAGGTATGGCCAGGAGAACCTGGCTGAATACTAGGCTATCCATGGTCCCCTGTCACAAGGACTGATCCAGACGACCCATGGAGGAGGTTAGCCAGTGGAGGGGGGAGGGGAGGGCAGCGGGGAATTGGGGATAACAACTCATTGTTTGCCCACTAAATGTTGTAACTCATTATGGACGATAAATTAAAATAAAATTAAATTAAAAAAAAAAAGAAAAGATATTACCAAGGACAGTATTGTGCTAAGGGAAACTGAAAAAAATAAAATACTATTTTATAATGATGACTAGGGTTGGCCTTGGTAATGAATACACATTTTTTTCGTTTAAAAAAAAACTATGTTTTAAAAGACCTGGGAATTCATGGTTACATAATAAATAAAACACAGGAGAACAAGAGAAATTGAAAATCATTTGTTTAAAGGTATTCATCATAGCAGGTGGTTTATTCAGTAGACTTTAGCCTGTAAAACACTTTCAGATTCGATTGAATGAAACTGAGGTGTTGTCTTACAAGTAGTACCTGCTGTCAGATACTGAAAATCGATGCCCATGGGATGTCTGCAGTGCAGTGAGACCACACTCAGCCCGTGAGTGGGAGCAGCCTGCCTCTATATGTGGTTACTGACATGTGTCTTTTTACAGTGGAGCCCTCCATCTCAAATGAAATATTATAGGGAGCCCAAAGAATAAACAGATACTTATTTTGGAAGTCCTCACTGCTGCATTTGGCTTTGTAGTAAAGTTTTCATAATGTATTATGAACAAGGCTATGCAATATTGCTTCCAGTGCTCATGAATTGTTCTTTTGGTTCCCTATTGCTGATAAAATCTTGGGTCACAGAGTAGTAGCTACAAATGGTGACAGCTCTGGGGTTCTTAGTGCCCAGAGATCTCTTCGGTATCAGTTTGAGTAAGTGTAAGAGCTTCCATTAGCCTTCTAAAAAGGTTCAGTTCTCAGGGAGTTGCCATGGACACTGAGCACATAGTACTGGTGGACATGAGGAAGAGGGGAGGCAGGGTCCCTGCCCTCATGGGGCCATTGAGGGGCAGTTTTCAGTCTCCACTATGGAGTTGCTAGTGTGGATGACTGCTTATAATTTTCCAAATGCAACAGCTGAGCTTAGAGGAAAATCAAAAAGAATGTCTGCTAGATGGGGATTCAGGGAGATAGATAGGATTCATCTCCTTCAAGGGGCACAAGTCTTGTATAGAATTTTAGAAGGAGTGAAGACCATGAAAGGCAGGAACCTGGTCAAGAGACTAGAAGGCTACCTGAGCGGTGGCCTCTGGTGACATGAAGGCTACAGTGAGAACTGGAAAGATACCCTAGAGTGTGAGGAGGCGTGCTGGGTTCCTTCCTGTCTACTTACCAACAGCAGAATAGTCTTAGGACCCAAGCTTGACAAGCCTGTTTACTTATTTCTTATTTTTCACTTTTAGCAAAAATATTTTTAGATGTGAAAAACCAGCCCCAGGGTATGACCAAGGAGAATCAGGGGGCAAGAAAGTGTTGACTTGCTTTGAAAAATGAAAGTTGGGAATAATTTCAAGTATCTGGGAAATGCGTAGAAAAGGTTTTGGAAAGGGAGGCAGCTGAGGGGCTGAGGGGTTTGGCATGTGGAAGGGGCTGAGATAAAGGTCTGCATGTAGAAGGCTCTTTATTTTTATTTATTTATTTTTATTTTTTGGTTTTTGGAGGTAGGGTCTTGCTCTAGCCCAGGCTGACCTGGAATTTGCTCTGTAGTCTCAGGCTGGCCTTGAACTCATGGTGATCCTCCTACCTCTGCCTCCCAAATGCTGGGATTAAAGGCATGCACCACCACGCCCGGCTTCCAAGGCTCTTTATTTTTGACCATGATCTGTAATAAAAATAATAGAAAATTTCAAATTCAAATTTACATTATTTATAACCATCCTTTGCTCTTTGCTCTTTGTTATTTTTGCTCACTTTCATTATTCAACTCTTCATTTGTGAGAAATTGAAAAAGAGAAGGGTAAACATTGTCCTGAAGCATCACCATAAAATGGGAAGAAAAGAAATCAACTATTTAAGGAAAAACAGCACATCAAGACAATCTATTTATATCTGAGCAAGATCTTTCTAAGAAGCTACTTAGGAGGGACAAGAGAGGAGGTCAGTGGACTTGTCACCCAGGCTGGCTGCTTGGGTCAACCTGAGCTCTGAGGAATGTCAGGTGAGGCCTGAGGCCCTGGACTGTACCTGAGGTCCTTTGGAGTTAACATTCTATGCTGTAGCAAAAAGAGACTTAGTGACATTATCTAGTCTTGAACCTTCTTTTAACAGGTTTGGGAACTAGACCAGAGGGTCTACAGATGGAGTTGAACATCAGGTCTCAGATGGCAAACCAGGCTCTCCATTCACTCACTTCCACCATGACCTCACAAAAGAGGAATTGGCCCAGAGGGTGTTTGGGAAAAATCCTAGGGATTTAGCTTTCTCCAGTGGGCCCACTGGCTTGGCCTCTGGGAAATTGTGAATCACAACACATCAGATGGAATGTTCTGTTTACTTCCTCCCCACAGGGCTAAAGGGGAGAAGATGTTTGTTCTCCTCTCCCCCTTTCCTCTAATTATTTGGCTGCAAGCAGTAAATAATTCCCCAAGTTCATCTGGTCTCACTTTGCTGCTGCTGCTGCTGCTGTTGTTTTGAGACTGGAGTTGGAGGTGGGGAGTAAGTGAACCCAGATGATGAAGGTCACCCCGTGTAATGTGATAGAATACATACATGATTACACCTGTGAGGTAGTCAAGACTACGCTGAATCGATTTGGGCCTTTTAAAGTAAACTACCAGTTTAAAGGAAATAGAAACAAACAAAAATAACAGAAGAAAAAGTTGAAGGATTCCAACAGCAAAGGAAGCAAACAGACAGAGCATGTAAAGTAAAGCCATTCTCAGGACGTCACACCATGGTTGCTGTGGAGACAGAGAAGGTAGAGTTAACCCTCAGGCAGCATGAAAGCTGACTGAGTTCTAAGTGAAGCAACCATACTGTAACATCGATATTTATGAGATCGTTGAAGACATTGGAGTGTTGTCTTGGTTATTGGATGCCAACAAAACTCACATGGTGACAGAAATGGGCCGTGGTATACAAATGTATCCTGTAGTAGAGGTGACAGGTTTGCCTGGATAAAGATGTCCCAGGGAAACCCATTGTTCTGTACAATTTCCATGTGTCCATAAAAACTTTAAATAATAAACACAACAAACACAAAATCTTGGCAGCTGTGAAACAGTTGATGTGTACATGCTGGCTTTTCTGTCTCATATTTTTTTAAAATATTTTATTTGTTAATTTTCAAGCAGAGAGAGAGAGACAGAGAGAGAGAGACAGACAGAGAGAGAGAGACAGAGAGAGAGAGAGAGAGAGAGAGAGAGAGAGAGAGAACGCCAGGAGCCACCATCTTGTATGTCTGGTTTATGTGGGTACTGAGGAATTGAACCCAGGGCGTTAGGCACTGGAGGCAAGTGCCTTAACCACTGAGCCATCTCTCCAGCCCTCATATTTATGTTTTCATGTTGAAACTTTTAAGCAGTTCTTTCAAGTAACTATTATTTTTTAATCTGCTAAATCCCTTCTGGTCCTGAATAAATTTAAACTCATGAGCTCACCATACATATGTTGTTTTGTTAGCTAACTGGTTTTCAGCTTCTTCCTTCATTCCCCATGAATATGCCTTGTGTAACTCCCTGCCCCTAAAATCACATGTCCTTTGGAATGCCCAGTCCCTGGGGATACTGTTCAAACTTCCCAGAAGCCCCTTCTCCTCTTCACATAGCAATGCTCTTGTCCCTAAAAACTTCTGCACAAAACATTACTGTGAATCAAGTGGTTCTCTCCCACTTTCCCTTGGCCTATGATTTCCTCACAGATTGCTACGATCAGTTTAACTATGAAGCCAGTGCCCCTAGGTCTCTTCGTTCCTCCGGACATAACAGTGCCCAGCAGTGAGGGTTAATTGATAGCTATCAGGTTAACATCTGCAGATTAAATCATGTCTTTGTGATGTCTTCCTCATAACATAGAGAAATTTAGAAAAGATTTAGAAACAGTATTTTTCTAGCCTGTAGGGTTTTTTTTTTTTTTGCTACTTTGTAAAACTTGAAGAGCTATGGGTTCTCTTAAATAGAAAAGGAGCCATATTTCTAAAATTTCAGGCACAAATGTGTTAAACACCAAAAACCAACCAACTCCGTCCTAACATGGGGTGCTTTTTAGAATGGCTAACATCTATCTTTAGAAAAACATTGAGACTGGATTTCTTCAATGAACATTTTGCCTGACCCAGCAATACCTGAATACTACTTAATTGCTTTGTGTTGACATTAGATTGAATTCCTTGGGTGCCTCCCCAAATGTCTCCTCACAAAGGCTTCTCCCAGGTCCTCCGAAGACTTCCTCATGGAGGCCGCTCTCAGCCCTCCACATGGCTGACATGGAAGCCGCTCTCAGCCCTCCTCGATGTCCCCACAGGGCGACTGCTCCCAGATCCTTGCTGGAAATCTTCTCATGGTAGCTGCTCTCAGGTTCTCCTGGAGGCTTCTCCCAGACTGTTTGGTTGAAGTTTATTATTTTTTCCTTAACTCGTGAATTCAAAGGCTTGAAACCATGTTGGAAATTTATTTTTCCCCTTTTGAGGGTACTTAGTTTATATCAATATGAGAGTATTTCCAAGCTTCCTGAGTGCTTTTAGTTGAATTAACCCCATTTGGTCAACTTGGAGAGTTGTAGCCCGGGACTCCTTCACTCTGCATTCTCTCTAAAGGAGTCTCCTCTTGAGTGTGGCTTTTTTAGTGCTCAAGATATTTAAAGTGACTGCATCAGAGTTAATACAAGGTTATACCTAAGTCACCAGTGAGTGAGTGAATGGACAGAGCCATATAGCAGGCTGCTCTCAGCAATATTATTCACAATAAAAAGGGACAAGGTGCCAGTCCATGCTGCTACCCAGTTCAGCCTTGAAAGCACTGTGTTCGTGGGAGAATCTAGTCACAGCGACCGCACACTGCATTGCCTCACTTAGAGAGAATGTCCAGACTGGCCAAACTGTAGAGCCAGAAAGTAGATTAGCAGATGCCAGAGGATTTGGGGGACATGGAGAACGATTGGTGTTGTTTTCTCCTCCGGGGCACCATGGGCCACAGGCGGAGGGAAAACAGAGAAGCAGTGGGAGCCTAAGCGAGCTATCTGCTGTCCGCTGTCTCAGGGCTGGGATCCACAGAGCTGGGGGGATGGCGCAGGGGGGGTCCAGCAGGACACAGAGGCGAGCAGATGTGTATTGTGTATCCACATGGTTCTTTATTCAATTGGGGGACTTACATTTTATAGGAAAAGGGGGTCAGGGGGATGGGGAATGGGGAAGAGAAAGGGAGATTGGTTGATGGGTCTGGGGAGTTGGCAGCCTGCACTGGGATAGGTGAGTGGGATAGGTGGGTGGGGATAAACTGAGAATACCTCATTTGGGGGCCATGAGTGGTGGGAAATACGTGATGCTAGCCACGGTCAGGTCTGTGGGGATGGGTACAAGGAAGTTTTGCTGATACCCAATGCCAGTCCTGCTGACATGGGAATGCTGGTTTAGGTGGCCAGCCCATGGGGGTGGGAGTTAGGGTAGGTGGAGCTGGGAAACGCCTACCGAATTACCGGGGTTTCACCTCACTCATACATCCTTAACCCTTTGTTCCCCGTGCCCTCAGTAGCAGTGCCAACAGGCAGTGCCCAACAGATTGGTAGTGGGTTTCTTTGAGGAGTGATTAAAATGTTCCAGAACTAGGTAGTGGTGATGGCTGTACAGCTCCACAAATCTATGGAAATCATTGGCACACTGATTTTAATGTGAATTGTGTCTCAGCAAAAGCTGGTTTACTTGAGTTTAGGCATGAGAATTGGGCACGATATTTTAAAAATCTTTTTATTTATTTTTTTTAAGGAAAGAGAGAATGGATGACTAAGATCTCCAGCCACTGCAAACAAACTCCAGATGCATGTGCCACTTTGTGCATCTGGCTTTATGTGAATACTGGGGAATCAACCCAGGGTCCTTTGGCTTTGCAGGCAAATGCTTTAACCACTGAGACATCTCTCCAGCCTGGGTACGATATTTTTAACTTAATTCTAGGTGATTCTAGCTGTAAATTCTAGCTGTAAGAAAAAACACCAAGGGGCTGGGGAGATGCTTCAAGTGGTTAAAGACACTTGCTTTTGGTGCAAGTCTGATCCTCCCCAATACCCATGTAAAGCCAGATGCAAAGTGGTTTGTGTATCTGTTATCCCAACACCCTAGGGCAGTAGGAGGCAGAGCCAGGAGAACCCAAATCTCACAGGCCAGCTAGTCTGGCATTAATTTTCAGTGACAAGAGACCCTGTCTCCAGGAGGAAGGAAAAAGGGCACAGACGTCTAGTAGAGGCTATCCTCTTGACTTACACGTGTACACACACACACATATACATGCATGTATACACACAATATACACACAAAAATAAATAAATGGAAACAAAGCTAAGCATTGTGGTGACTTCCTCTTACCAAGCGGGTTTGTTTCCTCATTCATATAACAGCCCAATGCCCATATTGCTCATAGGAGTCTCCCAGGACCCAGAGACTCAGGTCCCCTCCATGTGTGATCTCTTAAGATATCAGGGTCCTCTGTGTCAAGTCCAAACTCCTGGGCAGCAGGGGAGGGCAGAGGAAAAAGTTCCATGAGTAGCCATGAGAGCCATCATACCTCTATCCCAGACTCCTGTGTGTCGTCTTCCTTCACACACCTCAACAAAGGTGGCTTGTGACCAAGGCCAATGACATAACATGCTCACGCTGCAGTCACATGAGAGCTTGCATAACGTGTTGATGTCAAGCTTACTGGAAGGAGAGTCCTAGAAGTCCACTAATAAATAAATGGTGGGGGGGGCATTTATATCCTTTTGGGTCCCCCCTGACCAGACCTGACACTCTACATGGAGGATGTCTAGAAGCCTCTGCCCTCACTTGGCAGACCGGGAAAGTCAAGACTGTCCTGTTCTCTCAGCATGAGGGCGCCCCATACCATCTCTGCTCAAGTTCCACTGTTCTGTTTGGCACACCTAATTGCAAGTCGTTTTGGAAGTGACCTGGGCTGAGTCCAGAGAGCAAAGGAGACTTGTTGGGCGTGTGGCTAGCCAGTTCCTGCCGCTGGGTTCCCTCTCCTGCCATCCTTCCCAGCCTCCTGCCTTCCTTGACAAGCGCTTAGCTCCAGTGGTTTGTTTCACTGATTGCCAGATATAATTCAGTATTATACGCATGCTTGGTCTTTAATTAGACATATGTGGCATAAAGCTATGAAAACAATTACATCATTTTAGTCCTTAAATTGAAGAAGACAAAGGCTTGCCTATTTGAGTTCTTTCCCTCTTCTTAATTTATGAGCAGATACATCTTTCCTTAACAGGTCTACTCCTGATATTTCTCCTTTTAGAATACACACTGGTTCATTGTTTTATACCTATTATTTTGACATGAATGTCTGTAGCAGTGTGAGTGTGTGTGACAAACACACACATGCAGTTTGTCAATGCCTTTGCTGAAGAAATTTATTTAGAGGTAACATCTTTCTGCTCTTTGGGGCTGTGAAATTTTCTTTTGTGATTTTCTTTTATGAAGCTGTGGTACTGGTTGATTATATTGAATTTCCTTCCACTCCCAAAGAGATTTAACCTGCTATTTTCAAAGCGTGGGCAAGCATGATCTCAGAGAGCCACAGAGCTTTCTAAGGTGTCTTTTTGAGAAAAGAATTTATGGAATTACCATTCATGGGACTCTTGAAAAGTATATGATCTCCATTGTTCTGATCTTGCTCTGTGCACCTTGGCCTTCTTCTTAGAAGGTATGTGCCTATGTGTGGGTCATGGGGACAATAGTGAGGGGTCATTTAGGAATTTAGAAAGTGTAATAGTAATGACAGCAGGATTCACCCTGAATCATGTGAATTTCCCATAAGATTGATTGTTTGATAAAATAAATTATGGTCCTAACTGAAGTCCACAGTATGTGATTTCAAGATCCCATTTCAACTGTCTAATTCTTGCGCTCTTGTGTTTACTTAGCTTTACATTTATATCCAACTAGGTTCCTGCATTTATTTATAAATGTATCCGAATCCAACTTGAGCTTCCATTTAGTTGTAGATGTACCCACAAGATCCTCTCCACTTGCTTATTTTAGAAATGAACTATTTAAATAAATATTCAGAATGGAGCATGATAGAACATGTCTGTAATCCTCAGGAGGCTGAAGTAGAATTGTCAGTTCTAGGCCTGTCTGAGCTATATGATAACACAGTCTCTCTCTCTCTCTCTCTATATATATATATATATATATATATATATATATATATATATATATATATATATATATATATCCCTCAACCTCACAATTGGACCCAGGTATCCCCAGCATAAATTTTAACTATAGCAAATATTATACTGATAAGCCGACACGTATAGACACCCTGTACCTGGCTCAGTACATGTTCTCACGCATGTCAGGCAAGCCCATTGGGGCTCAATTATCACTAGACACTGGAACTGGGAGGGAAGATGCAGAGAGGCAGTGGACGAATATTTACTTCCATTTTGTAGGAGGAGGTCAGAAAATGTAGCAGTATGGATGGGTTCAGAATGGGCCCTTCTGGAGTCATAAAGATGAAACTGTTAACAAGGAAAGGTGCCCTGTAGTGTCTGTGGATGAGGAACGGTGCACTGTAGAAGCATTACAGCTTTTTCCTTGAGAGTATTAATAGAGTAACCATCAATTTGGAATAGCTGACAATGAGGAAGAATAGGCAAGATGAAATAACTGTAACGAAGGAGTGTCCCATGACTGAGCCCAGACACCTAAATTCCACTGCCGTGTGGGTTGGGAGTATGAAGGATTCTAGAATCCCACTCACACTCCAAGACTGGCTCAAGACATGCTCTTGTCATGTACTTTGAAACCTAGACAGCCTCATCTCTACAGTAGAAATGTCAGTGATGGCCACCATAAGGATTTAGGGGTAACATCTAGTGCTCATGCAAACCCTCCAGAAATTTTCTTAATTCTCTAATCTATAATGCAAGCTCTCTTGGCTTATTCTTGTCCTTCTTTACTGATTTTGCTTCCAAAATCCATATTAGAAAATTTCTGGAAGTATTTTCAGTTTTGTTTTTCTCCTTTTTTTACTCCCCCCCCCCATCCCTCTGCTCAGAGTATGTAAGATTGGGTAGCAGCCATAGGACACACTGTTCTTGAAGGATATGTCTTCCCATTAGGCATGTGTCTGAAGTTTTGGATCTGGAAATTACTCTCCAGTGATTGCAAGTAGACAAGGAGATTACTGTCTTGTTTTTTTCCTCCTCCCAGCTCTTCCCAGGCAGAGCTGCTTGCTGCCTGCTGAGGGCTGTGGGTTGACTGGGTTGGCCTGGTGCTCAGAGCCCAGCTGGCCGATCAGAGCTGAGGCAGCACTGGCTTTGTTGTTTGAGAAGGGCAGGTGCCAGTGGGCTGGGACCTGCTCCAGTATCTTGAATCCGAGCTACCTGTTACATTGCTGGCGAGTAGTTTTTCCCAAGACAAAGCTCGAGTTGCTACTGAGACCTTATCCTTCTCCTATCTCTGTTGATTAAATGCCTTGCCCATTTCAAATACCAGCCTTTACGTGTAGCTTTCTTAGTCTCTCCTGCACTCCAGTCCCCTCTCAGCTCATCATATGTGCTAAAAGCAGGGGCTTGTGTCTTTAAGTCTCTTTGATTAATCTGGTGAAGTATCCAGGGCCTTTGCACCTGAAAGAACCCCTTGAAAATGTCTGTTGTTATAGACTGAACTTGAGTCATTGCTTTGAATCTACTTGTTTCTTGGTTTGATAACCACTCTCAGACTTTAATCCAGTCTAACCCTGATACTTAAATCAGCGAATTAATTTTATCCAGCTGGCTTCCAGATCTGATTACCTGGGTGATTGGTCACACATAAATTCACAGAAGAGAAAGGTCATGGGGTATTTTAGCTGATGAGTATCACTTTCATCCATTTGTATTACAGTAATAAATATATTTATCCTATTTTCCTCTCCTAAGAAAGAATCCAGTAGCTTGTTTTTCCATGAAAATGTGGCTTTGAACATAGCAGGTGTACAAATTATTAATAATTTAAATTTGATGAATTAAGTCAAGTGGCAATCTGGAAAAGTAATACCAATATGTCTGTGTGCAAATGCACGTGTGTGTGTGTGTGTGTGTGTGTGTGTGTGTGTGTGTGCAGGTATGCTGTTCCCCAAAAAAGGAAGAATAAGAAAGATACAGCTTGTGTCTTGAAATTTTTCTTTACCTCTTTTACACTTTTCCTATATGAAGTCTACATTCTAGACTCAGTGTTGAATTTTAGCTTCACGGTTGGCTTCTGAGAATCATTTGCCTATTAAGACCTATGGTGAGCTGGGCATTTTGGTTCACACCTGGACTCCCAGCACGCAGGAGGGTGAATCAGGAAAGCCACATGAGTTTGAGGAGGCCAGCCTGGCCTGTACAGTGATAACCTGTGTCACAAAAAACAAGGAGAGGAAGCAAGAGAGAGAGAATATGAATATGGATCCTTTTCTAACTAAAATACCATGACACCATTAGCAAATTAGTATACCTTTTTCAATATTTAGGTCTTGAAGCAACATTTCTATCACATAGAGACTTCTACTTGCTACAGGCACTGTGTGTTATTGGGAGAAGGTGGGAAATACAACGAGTGCCACCTGGGTAGTTGCTCCAGGCACATGGGAGCTCCTATTCCTGAGCCAAACCGTGGAGATTCTGAGTCAGGATATCTGGGATGTGTTTCTTTGAAAAAGCTTTTTAAATGAGGCTAATGAGCAATTTATGTGGGAGCCACTGGGGTGAAAAGATTAGGTCGTTTCCCAGTAGGAAGTGATAAGCTACTTAGGAAGATCAATTGCAGGAACAAATAATTCACAAGCTTTAATTCTATTCTGAGAGACCCATGTAAATTCTCTGCCATCTGTCAATCATTTCATAAAGTGTTCCCATAGACATCAGTCTTCTGCAGGTAATGCAGCTGTTTTTACTTAAATTGGTATTGAGGCAAAAATATTGATGGGCGCGTATTTAGATGCCCACAGTCCTGAGTCATACCAGCTGCGAGCACGACATTCCTTATGCCCTTGACCTGGAAAACCGACTTAGTGGTCTGAGGTACTCGTTGATGGTGAAATGAGTGCCTAGAACATTAAGCAGAGAGAATCTGGAGGGGCAAAGACACATCTGTCACAGGCGGTTTCCATTACCTTGAGAAATGAAAACTTCAGGAGATTTTTCTCCTTCCTCCATGAGGATGCAGAGAGTGGGCTTTCACTTCTGTTTCTTTAAAGGTTCTTGAACTTGTATGTTGGCTCACTGGAAGGATGGCTAATTCTTGTTGGTGATTTTGTTTGTTTTGTTTTGTTTTTTTAAGAAGCTAAAGTAAAGAGAGGTGAGTGTCCTGTCCTTCCCCCCATTTAGGTAGGGGGCATAGAACTGTACACTCCCTAACCTTAAGCATCAGGTCTGTGCTCAGATTGCAGCTAACAGGCCTGCCCTGAGCAGTAGTAACAACCACTGTTCCAAAGACCAAATCTCCAGGTATCTGCCTTTTTCCTATCCATAGTTCTTCTTGCCACTGGACACAGATGGATTATTTTATTTGTTCATCATACAGCAAGAAGAATTTTATATTGTTACTTTAAAAAATAAAAGTAACATTAATATAAATTAATAATATAATATAATTATATTATAGTTAATTTAAACTCATGTTATTTATTTATTTGAGAGTATGGCAACCCAGAGGCCTTGCCTCTGCAAACAAACTCCAGATGCATGCGCCACTTTGTGCATCTGGCTTTATGTGGGTACTAGGGATTGAACCCAGGCTGTCAGGCTTTGCAAGCAAGTGCCTTTAACCTCTGAGCCATCTTCCCAGCCCTGGATTTCACTTTATATTTTTGCTGAAGACTGGTGAATTGATGCAAGACATTAAATGTAATCTTAGTAGCGACTTAACACTTCACCATTGAAAAACACTGGAGTCTTTATCACATTGGTCCAACAAATGAGGAAAACATGGGATATTAGTAAAAATTTGCTATCACAGAGAATCAGTGTAGGGGTAGCCGGGAAGAGCTGAGTGGGGACCTGGGGAAGGCATTCCTCGAAGAGATGTAGCATTATTCACTAAGATGCCTGAGTAGAAACAAAGCCAGGAAGCTCACCACATTGGGAAAATATACCCACAAAATGGAGAGACATGGAACTGTCTCTTGGATTTGAACTTCAGAGAGGAAGCTGATAGGTTTTCAACGTCGCTCTCAGATAGGAGAGGTATCTGTCTGGTCAGTGACATCAAGGGAGACAGGATGCAGGTCTCCCGAAGTCTGCTGGGTGTCCATTCCACTCTGCCAGCTCTTACAGCTGGTAAAAGAGGTTGTGGGTTATGTGGAAGCCTGGGAAAAGGTCATCTTGATTTTTAAGAGGATGCATAAATTCTAAATGAGAATAAGCAGGCTAGAATCATGATAGAAAGGAAAATATAAAACACTTATTGTGTAATGTTGCCTTTGGAAACAAACAGCTTTGCTTGGGATACTTGCTCTTGAGGGGAAATGGTCCCATGATCCGTGAATGAAGGTAGAAGGACTGTACTGTTCAGCCTTCTTCCGCAGACACTTTGTATGAAAGCGGGTCAGGTCCCAGGCTAGAGACATGAATGGCGAGGCATTGTTCTCTGTGTGATCTGAGGAAAGGTACTTAGCTTCAAGCTGTTGATTCAGTGAGGGGAAAATGCACTTCAGAATCTAGAAAGTATTTCTTTGTAAAGGGCCTCGCCAGTCTGTGTGTGTGTGAAAGCAATTAACTCTTTTAAGTCAAATACTTTGGAGGGATTTAGAGTTATCACAGCATGAGGGAAGCTAAATAAGGTGACCCAACCTCTGTAAAAATATGTTAATATAGTTAGTCACAAAATATTTGTTAACTTTAACAGAGTGGCAGCCCTGCTAGGGGGAAAATCAATATAACCTTTGTATGTATGGATATGTATACATATATACATATATATATATATATATATATATTGGTTTTGAGTGTATTCATGACAGAAACCTTCCTTGAATATAGAGACTGTTTTGCTGAAGAGGACTCTAACTCTCAGAGAGGAACAAATGATCCTGGAAAATGTATTTTAGATAAGTCAGTGAATAGAATAGCTGGAGTCCTGTTTTGTTATTGACATTTGTCTGTCTTATGTGCCGGGCTTGCCAGGTTACAGTGAAGCTTGCTTTGGTGTCTGTTTTAATTACACTATAAGTTTTTTGAACCTGTGAATTAGGTTTCAGTTTTCTCTCTGTCGTTAATACTAGTATTTCACACAAATAATAGAAAGAAAAAGTTTGAATTAAGCTAGGTTGAGTTAGCATCCCACTGGGCCCTTGGAGATAGCATATGCCTCTCATAAATGGAATTTAGATCCCCCAGTGCCTTGAAAAGTCAATTTAAGATCCTTAAAGAGAACCAAATTCTGAATATTTCAAGTGGAAAGTACTTCAGATGTCACTTACTGTGTCATAAGCATATAAATATCTCCTCCATGGACTCTTAAAATTATTCCAGCTCCTGTTATCCACTCAGGCTCTATTAAACATTTCTCAAGTTTGAGTCACTATGCAAAAGGCAAAAAAAATAGTATATTTAAACTTTTCCAATTGTTCACAGGATTTTTTTCCCATGATACAGAACCACTCAATCAATGCGTTTCATGCAAACTTCCTTCACCCAGTTGTTATTTTAAGAATTTTCATATTGGCATATGTGTAACAATATCTGCATATCAACATGTGCTGAACAACAAATGTGATTGTAATTTTTAACAAACTATAAGTTTAACAGAAAACAGCATCAAGAAAGTGGGAGAGGACTAGGGGTGGTTGTGTTACTTTTCCTGGGGAGACATGAGCCAAACTGTGTCCCAGATAAGGCACCAACAAGAAGACAATTCCAAAAAAACAGTTCCACCCAATCCTAGCTTGGTGAACTAACAGGTTTATTGGGGGGTTTTCAGAGGAGTGATTCAAAAGCAACTATATTCTGAGGAAGCCCATCCACTTGTCATCACTGACAGCATATAAGCTTGGAGTCTTGGGGAGAAGCCTATGAGGCTTGTAAGTTTCCTTAAGTCTTAAGAGCCTCTAGAAGGGGATCTTGCAATTGGTTGTTGTATGCACAACGCATACCACCACGAGTGTGGAGGCTAGAAGACAACTCTGGATGTCCATCCTCACCTTCCTTCTGGTCCACCATGTACGAGGCAGGTCATCTTACTGTTCACTGCTGTATTTATTTCCCAGGCTTCCCATCTTATCATGGGTGTGCTGAGATTAGAGACATGCATGACCACTAATGGCTTTTATTTTTTTGACACTTTGACACACACACACAGGCACAGGCACAGGCACAGGCACACACACGCACGCGCACACACACACACACACACACACACACATTGTATTTTGTTCTTGCTTTCCTCAATTGCTCTCTCTTTTTAAAAAAATATTTCATTTATTCATTTTTAAGCAGAGATACACACACACAGAGAGAGAGAGAGAGAGAGAGAGAGAGAGAGAGAGAGAGAGAGAGAGAGAGAATGTCAGGGCCACCACCTTGTGTGTCTAGCTTATGTGGGTCCTGGGGAATTAAACCCAGGGCCTTAGGCACTGGAGGCAAATGCCTTAACCACTAAACCATCTCTCCAGCCCTCAATTACTCTCTCTTATCCACTCTGCCTTCTACTCAAACACTTCTTGATTAATCCCCATCCTACTTCCATTGGGTTTTATTTGTTTGTTTGTTTTTAAACCACTGAGCTAAATTAGGGTCGCTTCTATATAATCATGGTTGAGAGATTGTTCTCTGGAGAATGGATGACTTCTAGTGATGACACCACCGAAGGGCAGGACCCCCCCCTCCTCTGGTAACAATCAGCTCCTTCAGGAAGAGTGGAGCCACATAGCCCATCGCCCCATCCATGATGGACTCAGTCTTGTGCAGGAAACCACCTCTGCTGTGAGTTCATGAGTGTAATAGCCATGTCATATACAGATGATGAAATTTTACAGCCCTCCTTCCCATCCTTCTGCTCTTACATTCTTTCTGCCCCCTCTTTAGCTAGGTTCCCCTAAACATTAGAGAGGGTGGTTTTGATGTCCTGTTTAGGGCTGAACATACAATAGTCATTTATTCTGGACAATTTTGCCATCTGTGCAGCTCTGCATGACCTCTGGCCATTGTAGTAGGAAACATCTAGATAGAGGGACTTCCAGCAGAACTAATCTATGAGAATAAACATAGATACTTAGAAGGCAGTTTGACATGCTGTCCATTTAGCATAATCTCAGTATTAGGTTAGCCCCTGTGGCCTATGTCCCTATCCATACATTCGTTTCCTTTGTTCTTTTCTTTTCTTTATTTTCCTTTCCTTTCCCTTTCTTTCTTTCTTTCTTTCCTTTCTCTCTCTCTCTCTCTCTCTCTCTCTCTTTCTCTCTCTCTCTCTCTCTCTCTCAATTTTACAGTACCAGGCATGAATTTCTTCTTGTACAGCAGACCTCAAATCCAATCAGAAAGCAGTTGGTTACTCCCCTGACATTCATGCCACTATTGCAATAGTGGACACCTTTTGCCTGCCAGGTCACTGTGGACTACACAGGACCCACAGCTGGATAGAAATGTTGGTTATGCAGGACCCATAACTGCATTCTTCGCTAGCAGCTTTCATAGCATCTTCTGTCATGACAAACACTTAGCTGGAAGGGAGGAAGTTTTATTTTTCTGTGTCCTGAAACCCAGGTGTAGATCTTCAACAATGGACATTTCCATCTAGTTTCCACTTCTGGCTTTAATAAGGGTGTGGGAATCTGAATTCCAGTCCTCACACTTAGGTGGCCAGTACTTTATTGACTGAGACATTTCCCCAGTCCAGGAATGTTTCAATTTGGAGAACACAGCTATATAACAAGTGTGTAAGCTCAGCCATAGAGCACTTTCCCAACAGCTAAGACCCTGGATTCCATATCCAGCATAAAAACTTAAAAACTGCAAATCTGATAAAAGAATGTAAAAGCCTTTCTTCCCTGCAGCCACGTCTCTGTGCACAAGGGTATTATCCTGAAAATCTTATGGACGACTGTGATGGTTTGACTCAGGTGTGTCCCCATAAACTTATGAGTTCTGAATGCTTGATCCCCAGCTGATGGCAATTTTGGAATTGGAACCTTTTGGAGTTGTGTTGTGGGGGGCAGGCTTATGGGTGTTATAACCAGCTTCCCCTTGCCAGTGTTTGGCACACTCTCCTGTGGCTGTTGTCTACCTGATTTTGATGAGGAGGTGATGGCCACCCTCTGCTCATGCCATGTTTTCCCTGACATCATGGAGATTCACTGATTTCCCTCAAGTCTGTAAGTCAAAATAAATCCTTGCTTCCCATCAGCTTGCTTTTGATCAGGTTCTTTGTGCCAGCGACAAGAAAACTGACTGTAACAACAACTGTATGACTATACAGAGAGTCCTTCCTTAATATCCAGTGGTTTTCTGACCAATAATGTGTTGCCCTGAGTTAGCTTTACTTCAGGTTTTTCTCTGATGTTTCACATTACTTTTGACTGATGACCAGACTTACCTCTCCCGTAAGGCCCCCAAGATGAACAGGGTTATAAATTCTTTTTCTATATTTTATTCATTTATTTGAGAGAGAGAGAGAGAGAGAAAGAGAGAATGAATGGGCATGCCTGGGCCCTTGCCACTGCCAACAAACTCCAGATGCATTCACCATTTTGTGCATCTGGCTTTACATAGATACTAGGGATGCAAACCCTGGCCATCGAGCTGTGCCAGAAAAGCTCTTTAACTGCTGAGACATATCTCCAGCCCCTGTAAATTCTTACTCTGTTCCTTTCAGTGGGTTCTGGCCACATCTATGCCTGGAAACCACCTGAGGGCCTTTTCTTATTCATCATTGCCTGTGTGCCCTTTCCCGGTACTTCTTGCATTCTTGGCCATGGTTATATTTACTTTAGTCTGCTTAGTTTCTTTTGTGTACTAAAATCTTACATTTTGTGCCCTCCATCCATGAGACTTTGCTGAACTGTATTTCTATCTGTCTTCAGTATAACATCTCTTAGGCCTTCCCTAATATAGCCTGACATGGTATATTATAACATTTCCTTTGCATGATATGAGTCTAGGAAATAAAGTCATGTTAATTTGGATCTGCAGCCTAAAGAAGTCCTTATGGGCAGTGTTACTTCCAGAAATGTTAAAGAGAGTTTTGAAGTTTTCTACAGGTATTTAGTAAATAGGAAGTATCGTGTCAACTGAAAAGTATATGTGAGGTAAATTTCAGTTCTAGCAATGTCTTCAAGAGCTCTACTAAAAATGCCTGCCAATTTCTATAAACTCTTGAGAGAGTATTGATTGGTCATTTTCTTCTTTCAATTTCACCAGTTTTTGCTTCACGTATTTTATAGCTCTGTCGTATGTACATATTCAAGGCTGTTAACATCCCTTTTAAAGTTTCAGTTGTGTTTAGAATCCATATAACTTTTCTTATTCTGATGCCAACTACATCTGATACTAATATCGCCACCCCTGCTTTTCTTGGTTTACCATTTGCACATATCTTTTAACATCCTTTTACTTTCAACGTACATCAGTGCATTCAAAGTGAGTTTCTTAAACTGAGCGTGATTATACCTATCATCTCAGCACTTGAGAGGTGGAGTTAGGAGGATCACCATGAGTTCAAGCTAACTTGGACTATAGAGTGAGTGCCAGGTCAGCCTGAACTAGAGACCTTGCCTCAAAAGAAAACAAAATGAACGTCTTGTATTTGGCTTATTAAATGGGTCATATTTTCAACCCACTTAGCCAATTTACATTTTTATTTGACATATTTAGGCTGCTTATATTTACTGCGGTTGTCGATGTGTTTGGTTGCTTGCTTGCTTTCTGTGTTCCTCTCTTGCCTTCATGAGGGTTAAAATCTTTTTAGAATACTTGAATTTTTTTTAGAATACTGTGTTTTTAAGCCCATTGCATAAAGAGCATTTCCAATTTTGCTTTAGCTATTCACAATATGTCATAGGGTATATTGGTGTCATCATTTGACTACCTCAAGGAAGCCTAAACTTTACTTTCTGATATGTACTTTTACCATCTCTGATTTAGAATATATTTGTTTCAAACTTTCTTAGATATGACTTTAGAAACTTATCAGTTGTTCTTCAACTATCAAAAGTAATTTGTGAAAATCAAGAGAAGATGGAGGGCTGGAGAGACAGTTCAGTGGTTAAGGCACTTGCCTGCAAAGCCTAATGACCCTGGTTTGATTCCTCAGTAGCCACGTAAAGCCAGATACACAAAGTGGCACACATTTCATTTGCAGTGGCTAGAGGCTCTGGCCTGCACATTCTCTCTCTTTCCTCTCTCTGATTACAAATAAATAAATAGATAAAATATTTTTAGATATCTCTTTAAAAAGAGAAGATGGAAAGACTAGCACATTTATCCATATTTTTTGTTTATCATGGCTTTTATTCTCTCCTGAAGTTCTATTTTGTCTTCTACCATTCCCTTCTAGTTAAAAAACTTTTAGGCATTCTTCTTAACTAGAATGATAAAGTCTCTTGGTTTTCTTTTGTTAAACTGTCTCAGGGTACTTTTTATTCCTGTATGTTTTCCTGGAACATTGTATTTTGGGTTGATAGAGGGTTTAGTTGTTGGTTAGTGCGGCGAGCTCCTCGACCAGCGAGGAAGAACAACCACCACTCGAGGATCCTTCTCAAATCACACTTTAATGGAGAGCCTTTTGATTGAAGGGGGAGCATGAAGCGAGGGGCCCCCAAACGCTAAGAGGCAGTTGCTTAAATAGGGAGCAGGGACACGGGTTGCCCCATGATTGGCTGACACCTGCTTGCCACCACCAGACGCCACGGGATTGGCTAGGATCAGGAGATCAAGCATGCGCAAAAGCTTGTGACCTCCTTGCTAACAAAGTAGTCTTCCATTGACCTTTTAGCTAACAAAGTAGTCTTCCATCCAAGCATTGCCTAATAAGGAGTTGTTTACCACTTAGCTGCAAGGTAGTGGGCGCCACCTAATGGCGATCGTCCAGGCTCCCTGCAGGTTAGTTGTTTTTCACACTTAAATATATTTTTGCCATTTCCTCTGATATCTAGTGAGATACATGCTATTATTAGAACTATATTTTCCATGTAACTAAGGAGTCAGATATTTCTGATTGTTTTAAGAATATAGTTATGGGCCGGAGAGAGGGCTTAGCAGTACGTGCTTGCTTACAAAGTCTTCTGGCCTGGGTACAATTCTCAAGTACCCACGTAAAGACAGATGTACAAAGTGGCAGAGGCCCTGGCCTGTTCTTTCTCTCTCTCTCTCTCTCTCTCTCCCTCCCTCCTTCTATTCCTCCCTCCCTTCATCTCTCCATCCCTCATTTATGGGCATGGCTCAATGGATAAAGTACTCAAGACCGAATACCTGAATTCAGAACCCTGACCCCATGTAAAAGCCAAAGGCTGTAGCAAGCTTCTTTCTCAGCACACTGATATGAAAAGGGAGGTAAAACCCAAAGAATTTTCCAGAAGGCCATGGCACTGCTGAGCACAATAGTTTAAACAAGAGTGAGGAAGAATGCCCCTGCCTCAGAAAGCAGATGGAAGGCAAAGGCCAGCACCCACAAGTTGTCTCTGACTTTCACACATAGGCCATGGTAGACACACCCAGACTTATAAATAAATCACACACACATGCACACACACACAATGTAGCTACTTATATTCTTTGGACTTAGCTTTTACAACTTCGGTTATGATGTGTATCACTGAATTTCTTTGCATTTATTCTTTCTTGGACCTGTAGTTTATTTTGCATCAAATTTGGGGAATTAACTCCTGACTTCTTGAAGCAATTTTTATAAAAATACCTTCCTTCTCTCTTCCTCTGAGACTTCAGTGACACAAATTTCTACCCCAACCCCTGCCTCATGAGTAGCACTTTATTACTCTTGAAATATTGAAAACCAGTATCCTAACAGATGAGAATTGGGCTCACTGTTTACTCCTAGAAGTGCTAGGTTTCTGCATTCCCATGCTTATACGTACATTCTAGAAGCTTCCTAATTCCACTTTATTTTTTATCTTCACAGACGTCTAGGCACCCTCATTATGATAATGTAACACATTCCCTCTGCCTAGAACAAGTTCCCTTTCCTGCTGATTCTGTGCTAATCGGTGTTCCTCTGCTAATCTTCAGAAAAGTAAGAAGGTGGATAGCAGGCATAAGATGAGAAGAAAAAGGACACTTGCAGTACTTAGGAACATTCATCCCTAAATCTCCTAATAAAGGATTCGGCTTTACTTAACCTTTACCAAGAAGCTGTAAACTCATGCTTTTTAATATTTGGCCTTCTTTTTATTAAATAAAACAACAATAACATCAAAAATTGAACTATTCATTTGAATTATATATTAACCCTTGGACTTACAAATTTAATATGTTGGGACTAGGGAGATGGCTCGGTGGTTAAAGGTGCTTGCTTGCAAAGCCTGCTGACCTGGGTTCAATTCCACAGTACCTGTAGAAGGCTGTATGCGAAATGGCACATGCACCTGTGATCCTCAGGCACCCCTGGCATTAGGAGGCAGAGCCAGGAGAATCGGAAGCTCTTGGGCCAGCTAAGTTCTTTGCAGTCTATCATTTTGTTTACAGCAGCAAAAGAAGGTGGTGGAGCACAGACACCTCAGTGCTGTTCTCTGACCTCCACATGCACGCCAAGGAAATCATTTCCATATATACACACAGATACACACACAAATAAAGTAACGAAAAGTAAATCTGCTAAAGAATTCCTATCACTATGACTGTTTGCTACATGGACACTCTTCATATTAAATTCAATTATGAAACATCCAAAAGACCTGGTCTAGCTTCATTTTTTATTAGAAAGGTTGCTAGTTATTATCAGTAACAAAAAATGAAATACTTTATATATTTAAGAATGGCATTAGGGTGGCACAGTACAATAATAGGTGCTGATGCTTATACCCCAAGGTGCTCTGACCTCACTCTGTGGTCTCGGGGAAGATGCCTGCTTTTGTTCTCCATTACCTCTACATGCACCATGTAAACTTCTACTTGGTCAACTGTGGAGCAAAGTGTTAGGATGGTGCTTCGAATGCTTTAAACAGGACGAGTTTGTCAGTGAGCGGAATTGGTTGTTATTTGAGGATAAATGCTCTAGGAGAGAGATGTGAAAGATCAGTCAAGTATGTTGTGGTTTGATTTTGATAACAAAAGCAAAGGAATAATAATGAACCGAAATGAGTTCATTGTTCGCTCTTTCTCGTTTGTCTTGATTACATGTGACTTCAGGTCAGGGATTCCAAAGCTTCATAGACAGTTGACCCTCACAGTGGTCCGTTCTGCCTTCATCTTTTTTTGGTTTCACATTGAGTTTGTGTCTGATTCTTTACAAACTGTTGCATCAAATTCTTACTTGAATATTTTCATAGATGGAACAAACTTTATTACAAACCCTTAAAGTTTTAATTAAGGGGGACATGATTGTCTTATTGGTTCTGAGTAAAATTTGGTAGAAATATGATACTTCAAAAATGAAAAATCTTACTCTACTACAAAAAAAGACTAGAAGTAGACTTCTTACCTTTTTGAATTAAAAAAAAATTTCTCCAGCAATGCAACACAGGTCTGCATGAGTGAATATTAAATTATCTCTCACACTGTTTAGCATCTGAATATACCACCATTCATTTTCTTCTCTTAGAGTCCTTGGTTTGGTGGGAATGTTTTTTTTTCAGGATTTGGGGTTCAAACAATCAGAAAGGTTCAGGGATTTCTCATGACTAGAAAGAAATAGAAGGAATTAACTTAATGTTTGCTGAAGAGGCTAAGACCTGCCTATTTTAGACTTTGTTTTCTTAAATCATTTGGACATGAATGTTTCCTCTGTCCCTAACCTCAATTTCTCTTCTTTAACCCAAACAAGACAAATTCTATAAACATCAGGAGCAAGAATTCCTAAATCAAATTCAAACTGTTGGTCTTTCTAGGTCACAAATTTCCCAAGGATGGGTTTTCCCAGGAGTTCCCAGGCTTGTGATGGAACTCTGTATTTCAACATCTGACTTCCAACAGATGCCTACATGGAAACTCAAGGCCATGTCAAACATTCATTTGATGTTCTAGTCTTTGTGGGTAACATCTCCCAATTCCCTGGAGCTCAACAAATTCATATATGTGGTAACATAGTCCTCAAACATCATATGTGAGCAAAGGCTTTCACTGATGCATCTCAATGTTATGGAGACACCTATTTGTACCCTCCATGGCTAAAGAATTCCCACTTCTCTCTCTGCATATCAATGAAATACTCAATTCTGTAGGCTCGCTTTCCATCTTGTAGATTGTCTAACACTATTATCCAATGTCTGAAACAATTTTTGCTGAATTTATAGACTATGGCATGCAATTTGCCACAGATGATAAGTTGCTCTTAGCTTCTTGTTGGTATCTGTCAACTCTTTATCACAGTTTTAATTTCTTGAAGACAAGGTTAGATTAAAACCTCAGGGAAGCATAAGTACTAAATGTCGTGCTTGGCATCCTTTGCTTCCATGACGTGTAGTTCAAAATCTAGTCATGTTGTGCAGTCAATTAAGGATAAGATATTATAGCAGGTTTCAAAAGCTTCAATATTTGTTTTTGAAGATGTCATTTGTTTTTTTAAAAATGACATTCGATGACCCAAGCAAATGCAGAAACAGTTCAACAGAAAATCCTGATCTGTTTGAAGATAAAAGCAGGGCCATGCTCTCTACAAGTTCCTAGGGACAACTAGAATCTTCCCACATCTGGCTGGTTGGCTAAAACAATTCTGAGGTGTCTCTATGATTCGAGAAGGTAATTTTCATCTGCGTTGTTGACCTTTTAGAGTGAGTTCTGTGTATCAGAACTTCTGTTCTTGCAAAGCAGAGTGGGACTTTATTAGGAAATGGTTTTAACATAGTTGAAACATGGGCACTGTGGTGGTTTATTTCAGGTGTCCCCCACAAACTTATATGTTCTGAGTACTTGATCCCTAGCTGATGGCAATTTTGGAATTGACACTTTGTTGGAAGTGTATTGTTGGAGGCAAGGCTTATGGGTGTTATAGCCAGCTTCCGGGTACCAGTGCTTCGCACACCCTACTATTGCTATTGTCCACCTGATGCTGGCCAGGAGGTGATGTCCAACCTTGTTTTCCCTGCCATCATGGAGTTTTCCCTGGAGTCTATGAGCTAAAATAAACCCTTTCCTCCCATCATCTGCTTTTGTTCAGGTTCTTTCTGCAGCAGTGAGGAAGCTAAACCAGTAGACACCAGCAGAGCAAGAAGACACATGGGAAAAGAACAGTCACACCCAGTGCGTGGCTGTGGGTGTCTCAGGAATGAGTCACTATAGATCAGAACTTCCTAAAATATGAAGCACATTCTAATTATGTAGCCCAAATGACAATGACACCCTTTTTCAAACTCTACTTAACAATGCTTCTGTACTATTTGCTAAATGTTTTAGGATATGCATTCATTGTAAAATTGAATCTTATGTGTTTAGTGACTTTTCTTTTCTTTTCTTTTTTTTAAATATATATTTATTGTCCATAATAAGTTACATTATTTAGTGGGCAAACCATGCGTTGTTATCCCCAATTCCCCAATTCCCCCCCCTCCCCATCCCTGATCAGTTGTATATCCTCCTCCATGGGCTCTCTGTATTAGTCCTTATGGCAAGGGATCCTGCATATCCTAGTACTCATCCCGGTCTTCCTGGCCCAAGTGTGTTGTTACTGATGGGTGCCATGCCTCCAGACAGTCTCCCCCACCACGGCTCTCACAATCTTTCCGCCCCCTCTTCCGCTCAGTTCCCTGAGTCGTGGTGGGTGAGTAATAAGGCTGCTTTAATGTTGCGAGCTTAGGGTTCCTTGTGTCGAAAATACTTGGTTTCTGTCTCAATGGCCTATCCTGTGTTGATTGAATGACTGTGGTTATAGGTCCCTTGTTCACCTGTCATTGTCTGCTGGGTTCCCTATGGATCCTCCCTGATATGACTGTGGTGGCTCCACTCTTGCCAGGATCTCATCCATCGGCCTATAGTTGGTTGGTAAGGTTAGATGGGCCACAGCTCTCTCGTTGCATCCTAAAAAACACAAACACATTTGGCTTATCTAGAGTTGGTTGAATGGCTGTGGCTATGGGTCCCCTGCCCATCCCGTCCTTCTCTGCAGGGTTCCATATGGATCCTCCACAATATGACTGTGGTGACTCATCTCTTGCCATGATCTCATCTTTTGGCCTGCTGTCGGGTGGTAGGGTTATATGGGCCACAGCTCACTCGCTATATCCTGAAAAATACAAATACAATCTCCATTGGAGAGTTAGAACAGTATAGGTTAACAAATATACC
>PVHP010011753.1:0-44404 GCA_004024765.1 Zapus hudsonius
AAACTTAGTGTTTTCATTTCTCATTCACAAATCTGTCCAAGAAAGGTGTAAAGTCATTTTCTGTCACTAGACTTAAATAATAGATAATTAACTTATAAAGACCAAAGACATGTTAGGCTCACAGTTTTGGAGGTGGCAGTCCACGATTCATTGGTTCTCTTCCTTTGGGCCTGTGGTGGAGCAAAACCACTCCTGTCTGCCAGGAAGCAGAGTCAGGAGTGGGTAAAAGGTTTACAGTTCTCTTCAGAGGCATGTGTCCACTGATGTAAAGAATCCCCACTAAGGTCAACAGTAAAGGTTCTAACATCTCACCAGACTTACCATTCTTGGGACTAAGCTGTCAACACACAGGTCTCTGGGGGACATCTAAACTATGACAGAAGACGCTGTTAGTAGAGGAAAGCAGCATTCGACACATGGCCACTGATATTTAGAATCCACCAATGGTGTTTCATCTTTGCCCGTGGGGCCTCTGGAGTGCATGCTCACATGGACACAGTTATGTTAGTCAGGTGGGTCTTTGGTCACAGGCTGCACATGACTGTAAGAAAAGAGGCAAAGTCCAGTCACAGTACTTGCACCGAAGAGGATAATATTGATGTTGGTGAAGAGTACGCATCTTTCATCCCAATACAGCTCACAAACAAGTAGATAAATACATCAGATTCTGTTTGCAATATGAAACACAAGTTTACTACATACTCTAGCAGGCTTTATTTTCAGATTATCAGCTATAGTTAAGCTTTCGTGTTCCTATGCTTTTAGTAAGAGGCTTTAATCGGTAGATTTCCCCACATCAACACTCTCAAATTAAGTGACAAATATCCATCTTACTTCGCAGCCCCTCTCTAGATCTATATTTTGCAAGGTGCAATTACCAGAATCATTACTACATTCCAAGTGCTGATAGACTGCTCCTTTGAACAAAATAAGTCTGTGCCTTCTAGCTTCCTCTTCTGATGACAGCAACGGTGGTTGCTAAGGCCTTGGTCTGCAGGTCCAAGTGCCTTTCCTTTCTCATTAGTCTTGTAATTTCAATCTTCCACTTGGATGTCCTTCCCAAACAGTGGTACTCAGCCTTAACTGTGTAACTGTCTGGGGAACCTTAGAAACTACTGGTCCTTTCTCCTTCCTTTAGGACTTTGATTTAATTGTTCTTCAGTAGGTTCAGGTATTAACATTTTTCAAAATATCTACAAACACATGCAATATCTTATTAGGATTTTAAGTATTGTTTTATTGGTAACATAATTTTTCTACAATTGAATTTTCACATAACCCTACCGAAATTTGTTTTCTCCTGCCTACACACTGATACATACAAGAACAAAACCTTCCAAAGTTTTCTCCCATGAACTTGAAGTTAGCATGTGGAGAAACTGATGCATTCTGAAAACATAACAAATCTTACATTTCAGCACATATGACACTGATTGAGGCACAGATGTCAGGTGCTGTCACAGTCAGTTCCTTGTTGCTGGGATGAACATCCAACTGGACACAGTTTATGAGAGGAAAAGAGTCCAGGGATGTCATCAGTGATGGAAGAAGCTGGCTTCCTTTCATAGATCCAAGCAGAGAGACACCACCAAGAACCAGCACCAAAAACCGGCACAAACTTCCAGCGCTCAAACTGGTCGCCACACAATTTTGAGTTGGAATGAAGATCAGTCCTCAGACCCAGTTTAGGGCTGGACTCCAGGGTCTTCCCACAGTGACCTGCCTCCCTAGAAGAATTTCTGCCTGCTAGGGCTGAAATTGTAAAGTCAATATTAATAAAAACAACTGAGTCTATGGTGCCAACATATATATTCTCACATTCAATCTACCATGGGTGCCCTATGTACCATATATGAATATGATATTTACATTATATGTGAAATTTATATGTCCTATTAATTCTACCTACTTAGATATAAAGATTTGCATTCTTTCAATGCCCATTTTCTCCTTCACTCCCTCAAAGAATTCATGTATGCATTAGTCAAATTTTTCTGGAGAGACACAATCAAGTATACATAAAATAAGGGTATAAATATCTATAATATATAACACACACACATATATATATAATCATATACACACATGATATGGAATTGTCTTACACAATTAGGATGGCTGAGAAGCCCAGTGTTCTGAAAAGTGCAAGCTGAAGACCCAGGGAAGCTAGTGATGTAATTTGATCCTAGTCTGAAGGTCTGAACACCAGACAAGCTGGTGATGTAAATGCCAATACAAGAGCAAGAGCAGATCATATTTTAGTTTACAAAGAATAGATTTAGAGTGACTTTTGTTACAGTCAGGTCCCCAGTAATTGGAAGGATGCTTCCCATATTAAGCAGAGAAGACTGTTTTACCAAGTGTTCTGATAGAAATACTTATCTCATTCAGACGCTTCATTGGAGATATATACAGAAAATTCTTCAATTGAATATTCGGGCCTGTGGTCCAGTTAGTTATACATGAAACCATTGCAAGTCTACATATACATTACTAATGTAGACTTTCCTTGTACATTCATAAGCTGGGTTTTACATTGTATATGTTATAGAAAAATGCCTTGTAGTACTTTGACCTGTTAGGTTCTCTGAGTTTCTCAAGGACACAAACACACTGGTTATAGCAATGAAGACATTTTAATTTCCTCTTCACAAAATACATCTCCTTCCTTATAGATTTGTCTAATTTTGACTACTGACTCATACTATTAAACCAATTCAAGTTGTCCTCTTTTTATTCTATGGAGAGATTCAAATAAATCTATGCTTCTATTCTTAAAATATCTGAAATGCAATCCATCTCTAGCCTTGACAACAATGAGTATCCCCTTGCTGATGTCATCCAGCTCCTTCAGGGTTAACGGGAATAATAAAAGGCTTGGCTGGATTTGTACTAAATGCATGATTATATAATGTATTCTGTATCATGTTAACTTTGTGAATTCCCATCAATACTCTTCAACTTCTGACCCCACATTTCATTCAGGGATCTGTAAACCTATAATTTAAGCAGACATCTTACACAGGACCCAGAGAAAATGTTTCTCATTTCTCATTTAACCATCACATCTCTTTGCCCCTCCCCACCTGCCCCTCTTTACATTTTCTCCATTTTTACAGTTAAGGAAACTCAAGAGCTAAAAACAAATGATATGTCTATCCAGTTATGAGCTCAGATTTAAAGTTAGACATTGTCTATGAAACAATCATGAAGAAGTCAGGCATAGGAACTCTGTCTATAATTTCATAACATTTTGGTAGCTATGGCAGGAAGAACACAAATTTGAGGGCAGCATGGAGCATGAACTTCATAGTGAGACCCTGTTTCAAAATACGAAAATCATGAAAAATAAGACATTTACATATGTCTCCGTTTCCAAAGTGGGTTCTAGGATTAATTATAAACTGGCAAATAATGCTCAAAAGTACAAGGTATAACATAGGACTTATTAATATATTTTCAATTCATAGTATCATTTCAAGTGATACAAACTAATTTCATATGCAAATATATTTAAAGGAACACAATTTAAATACAATGTGACTTTTTTATAAGTTAAAAATTTACTTTGTAATAATAACAAAAGAAAATAATTTGATACTTCATATGTAGCAATTGCAAAATATACTTAGACTATTTTATTCCAAGGGTTTTGACTCTTCTCACAATCAACTGTAATCTCACAACCTTAACTGCAAATTCAACCTTAATATAGAGTTTCTAAAACTATCTGAGAGTAGCAATTCAGAAGCATCTTCATCACCACAAGAAAAGGAAGTGTAGCACTTTAAGCTTCCATAGGCTCTTGATTCCCTATGTGAAAACAATCCTCTCTTACCTTCCAGTAGAGAAGGAACACTAAAAATGATGTGAATCCATGCAAAACTTATATGTTATGTTATCCCTATTTGTATAAATATATATTTACAGATCCATCCACACACAAAGGATGTACTTCAGACATAGAATAAAAGTTGTTTGTGCTCATTGCATCATATGAAAAGAATATCATGGTATATGCTGTGATTTTATTGTTTTCCTTCTTTTTAAAAATGATGAAGCTTTTATTATTTTCTACTTTTAATTGAGAACTTTATTGTATGAACACAGTGAATACTGGTCATGATTCCATCAGACTATACTTCTATGTTTCCTGTCCCCCATCTCCATTCCAATGAGGGCCTTCCTCAGTAGGGTTATTGGTAATCACTGTGAAGATAAAAATGCACCAGTCAGTTGCTTGGCCCAGGTGGGCAATGCCTCACTGTACAACTTCTCACCCTGTGGCTCTTATATTCTTTCAACCCTCTATTGCACAACATTTTTTTGCGAATTGGAGGGTGTGCTATATGACACGAATTTTGTTACCAATAATACCATTGTTTCATTCCCTTTCATAAGAGAATTCAGCATTTTTGTTATTTCCTAAAAACAAATGATTAATAACAATTATTTGTCACTTTACACTATAAAACACCTAAAATCATATTGGAAATTTACAAATAACAGAACATTATAAAGAAAATTAGGATTACTGATGGTTTTCCTATTAATTTTTTTTGGATTTTACTTTTTTGCCTCCTCTGTTGTCTGGACGTTTTTTCCATATTATTTTATAAAGACATATATGTTTTGAAATGCTTTCTTTGTAAAAGATGCTAACATTAACTAATCAAGACCATTACTAGTAATAAATAATTTCATAAACACAATCAGTTCTACCAGATTTCACATCTTTACCTGATACTATTTAATTTGCTCTTATACATATAATGAACACTGAACATACATTTTTTTTAATTTTGTGGGCTGGAGAGATGGCTTAGCAGTTAAGGTGCTTGCCTGCAAAGACAACAACCTGGGTTCAATTCCCCAGTACCCACATAATGCACAGATTAGTGCTTTTGTCTGGAGTTCATTTGCAGTGGCTAGAAGATCTGGCAGCCCGTTCTCTCTCTCTCTCTCTCTCTCTCTCTCTCTCTCTCTCTCTCTCTCTCTCTCTCTCTCTCTCTCTCTCAAATAAATAAAATATTTAAAAATAATTTTTTACCTCAACTGGTTTCTTTTGGAGTTATTTTCAGAATTGTATCCCACACAATATTTACAGGAATTAATATATATTGACAAGTTTATTTTTTTCAGAAATCCTGAAATTTTATACTCTTCTAATCACAGAAGGGCTTTCTTTACAAAATTCTAGCATTATAATAAGAATTGTTTTAGAAGAGATATGGTGCACATTTACTATAAATCAAATATTTAGACTATTTTTACATAGAGGTTCATAACTATATGTAATTATTCTTAAGTAGGCTAAATATGAAAAAATTAATTATAGGTATGAAAGACTAATGTGACTACAAATTTTCCTATCTTTGCCAGTTACTTTAATTTCTATCCTTTCAAAGTTACTAGTCCATATATTTCATGAGTTGCAACACAGAGATCTTTTGATTTAATTTTGGGATGAATGGTGCCGGCCAAGACAAAGGTTTACTGGGCCACTAACCCTTCTAAGATATCACTTCCTGGTCATATTCAGTTCTTAGCCACCATATTTACTTTGCCTATTTTCTCCTACATTAAATCTATCTGGTAAAGTGACAAAAGAATTAAATAAAAAGTTTTTGTTCTCTGGAGATACCATTTTTAGATGCTTATCATGATGTATCAGAAGTTTTCAGAAATTTATTTTTTTTCATGATCATTGTTCCAGACTGAATTAGATCTGAACTTTCAGCTTGTTGAACTAATCTATATTTGAAAATAAAAAGAATCATTAGAGTTATATAATGAAAATGGAGCAACATGGACTTTAAATATAACCCCATCAGTTCATTTTGCAAACTAAACTGATATGATATTTCCCCATGGGAAACAAATATAAACTTATAAATTTCCACAGCACCTGAATCCTTACCATTGTCTTAGAGTTCTAAGACATCACTTGTCAGAAAAGCTCCTGACTCTGCTTTAGTGTTTCTGCATAAATCGGAGTTGGTGGAGTACTTGCCCAAACAAACCGTGGGCTCATTCTACAGCACCACATATTAGAAGTTCAAGGTCATTCTTGCCTACAATAGCAGGTTCAAGGCCAGCCTAGGATACAAACAAACAATCCCTCTTTCCCAGCACAAGCTACCTTAAGCCCAAGTAAGAGGTTGGAATTGAAAGGTCCATTAATAACTCAGATTAATAAAGAGTTGAAGGCACAATAATTTTAAAATGTGAACAATTAAGATATTTCCAAGTGCAAATATCCATTTCACAGTTCATTAACCTCTCAACCTTTTGGCCTTGAAACTCATTCTTTTTCTTTTTTTCTTTTTCTTTTTTTTAATGAAGGTTGCTTCTCAGGATGATGAGGGAAGGAGAAAGAAAATATACATCCTCACAAAATGAACCATATAAAATTCCTATAGTACAAGCTAATGCCTTTTCCTTAGTAAGCCTATGGATTACACTCACCCTCTCCTACTCTGTCTGTTTCCTTTCCACAGACAGAAGATGATTATATGGTATTATCAAGATACTTCCTAACCTTAATCATGATTCTAAGGCTTCTGTTTGAAGTGGTCCACATCCTCTCGATTTGTTAAGCTTTTGGTGTGTGGGTGCACATGCATCAAATATTACTTCATTCTCACAAAACCTGTGCACATGATGAGAAGACAGACTTCACTATGAATGCTAGTGATTCTCAGGCACTGTCGATGGACCAGAGGCCTATCTTGAAAGAGAACATGCAAAGGTCTAGGATTGGGGTACCTAATCATCTCCTCCTTTGAAGTAATCTTGAATCTAGATTTTTTTTTCTTTTTTTCATATTGTGATTGCTACAAGAGGCCAGCAGAAAGGTTTCCTTGACTGTTTCACTTCTATGAAGAGAAAGCATCCTCTTCTTTATCTCAATGTATATTCCTGTAATTGTGGTGTTGGAAGTCACATCCCAGTGTGTTATCAAAGAATCAAAGTTTAATTTGAAGTTTGCAAGGAAAGAAACTAATAATATAACAATCTGTCAAACAGCTATTTTTTTAAAAGCAGTCAAGGTAGTGCTGGAGAGATGTCTCAGCAGTTAAGGCACTTGCTTGCAAAACCTGATGACCTGAATGATTCCCCAGTGCCCACATAGGCCAGATTCACAAAGATGTATCTGGAGTCTGTTTTCAGTGGTAAGAGGCCCTAGCATGCCAATTCTTTGCCTCTCTTTGCTTGAAAATAAATAAATAAATAAATAAATAAATATTTTTAAAAGCTATTTTCTTTTTGTAAACATTTTTATTGGTTTAAAATTATATATATTAACACAACAATATGCTCAGCATCATAGGTTATATAGATACAGCCATTGAATCCATCATGACATTCCCTTTTATGCATTATTCTCCTCCCCATGACTCTTACATTCTTTCTGCCCCCTCTTCCCACAAATTTCCCTGAATCATAGTGGGTGAATTTAAATTTTGCATAGTTATTAGGTTTGTAAGAGTCTCCAAATTTGTGTTTTGGACAATTTTGGGCACCCTTAGTGCCTCTCTCCATTGACCTTCCTTAGGTTATCTGCCTTGCTGTGGGAATAGATCTTTTGCTAGCCATCCCACTTCCTTAGAGATTGTGTTAGGACTCTACATGGATCTTCTCCTGTTTGGGAGTCCCTCATTAAATCAGGTCCCTTTGGTAGAGTTCTGTTGTCACCAGTTCTAATTGCTTTCTGAAAAATACAGAGTCTCCAACGGAGAGTGAGATTATTATTGGTCAATTGAGACAAATATTACTAGGTTGGTGAGCATTTGGAGGCTGTAGCCTTTCTGAGGACCTATGGTTTGTGAGAACTTCCCCAGGTAGATGGGGTTCTTGGTCCCCATTCAAAGTTGTTGGGTCTAGGTGCCAGTTAGGGGTTCCATGCCTCTGAGCAGATCTCAAAGCCAATTAGCCAGCTAAAAGCTATTTTCTTTTAAAAGCATAGACACAAATTATTACCGTTTAGCTTAACAATAAGTGGAAGGTTCTATATGCAGTATAGATATGATTATGACAAAAACTCGGAAAATTACTGAGTAGCTTGTCTATATCTGTTCACTAATTTGCTCCTAATTGTTAGCCTTTGATTTCTTTAACTTCAGTAGTTGAGACATCAAATACACATTATAAGAAAAAAAAGTTAGCAAATTTTGGATTGCTGAACCAGGGCTAACTGAAATAGTCCCATCTAAGAATAAAAAGTCACAAGAAAAAGGGGGGAGAGGAATGAAAATGTAGAGATCAGTTAAACCTGTTACTAAGCAGCTTGTAATTAATGTTATTTACCTTAGGGGCTTTTTCTCCACATTTCTATATTTTTTAAGATGAGCAGAAACATTCACGTGACTGTAACATCTTATTTTTTTAACAATCTGAATTTTGCTGTAGTTTCCCTCGTGTGCAATTTCCCATAATTCTTTGGTGGGTGTAGTCCATTTAGTAACCATCAAAAGCTATAAGCATTCCAAAAACTTTATCTGTTTTCTAATGCTGTATCTTTTTAAATAGTTTTACTAATGTTTCTGGGAAAGTTCTAATCATAAGGTTCAGTCTTAGATCCTGTTGGGAAATCTTCTCCCAAAATATGTAGGGTCATTCTTCATCATCAGTTACCTAAACCCTTTCCTAGGATCTTTTAAAACCCTCTCTTAAATAAATATATTTCATATAGATATGAAAGAAACTGCAACTACAAATCCCAGGAGGCCAAGCGGCAGATACCTCCCCTGCCGTCCCTCCCAAGCTGCCCCCCTTGAATCTTGTCCGCCAAAACTCAGGTTGAGGTATCCTGCTCCATGCCTGAAGGAAACATCAGCCGTTCGCCCCGACCGAGAGCCGCCGCCTCGCCCGGCTCCTTTAAATCCGAGCCGCGGCTGCGGAGCGCGCCCAGCGACGCAGAGTGGGGTGGGCGCGGACGGGCATCACCTGTTCGGCAATGCGCAGGCGCAGTGCCGGCGCGGCGAGGGGGCGGGGCGCGGCCGGCGGGGCGGGGCGGGGCGGGGCCGAGGGCGCCCGGCTGGCACCGCTCAGATCTGCTTCTCCCCGGCTCGGCTCGGCGGGGCTCGGCCGGGCTCGGCTCGACTCGTCTGGGCTCGGCTCGCGGCGCTGAGGCGGCGTCCGGGAGGCTCCCGCACACAGGTTGCCTGGAGCTGTCCAACATGGAGGAGACGCGGGCCACGGGCGTCCCTGGCTCCGGGCTCTGATCCACCCCCGCCGGGGCAGCGGGGGCCAGGGCGTGGACCCCCGCACGTCAGGGCGCGCGTGGCCGCCGGAGCGGCCCGGACGAGCCATGGGCAACGAGGCGAGCCTGGAAGGGGAAGGGCTCCCCGAGGCGCTGGCGGCGGCGGCCGCGGCGGCGGGGAGCCCCCCGGGGCGCGGCGCCCTCCCGGCCGGCGTGGCGGCGGACCTGAGCCAGCTGAGCGAGGACGAAAGACGCCAGATCGCCGCCGTCATGTCAAGGGCGCAGGGGCTGCCCGAGGGCAGCGTCCCCGCGGCCGCTGCGGACTCGCCCTCCATGCCCAGGCACGCTCGCTAGCTCGCTCGCTCGGCATGCTGCATGCCTGTGTCCTGCATGCATGCACCGCGCTCCTCCCTCCCTGCAGCCCTCCATCCCTCCATCCCGGGCTGCATGCATGTCATGTTGTCCTCCCGTGTGGGGCGGCCGGGAAGACGTCCTGAGTCCTCGATGGGCGGGATGCTGCGGGATGCAGGGTAGAGTTGCTGGTGGGATAGTCAAGGCTTTGCATTCTTGCAACTGTGATTTTTTTTTACGATATATATATATATATATATATATATATATATATATATATATATATATATATATATATATATATATATATATATATATATATTTGGCCTTTTGGAACCTTTTCCCCACTAGGGTGGTGTGGAGAGACACCCTCCAGTGTCTCACTCATGTGGAAGTCTTCCATGAATACAGCACAGACGTGTTGGGGAATGGATAGAGCTGACTTGGGTGTTTACCTGTGTGTTCCGATCTCCACAGGGTTTGGGGGGGGGTCTTTTTTTTCCCCTCTATGGATGATGTCTAAATACTCGTGTAATAATACTGTTCGTCCCCCTGGAGGTGATATGTCCTCCCTTCTCAGGGAACCTCACCTCCCTCTCTAGGAGAACAGGAACTGTCTAGGTAGAAGACATAGAATGAATATACCTTTTATACTCGGTGAGAGACCCTAAAATAGGTTGTGACATTAAACAGATGCTCTGGTCACAGCAGAGCAGGTGCTGTGTTTCTGAAGTATTTCTGAATTAGCATATGCTAGCTTTAAACCATTGCTCCTTTTATGCCAAAGTGACTTTCATTTTATAGACCATACGAATTTGTATTACCTTCAACTTCATTTTTCTTATACCGGGAGCACTAAATCAACAACTTGCACCAACAATGATAAAAGCCAATCTGTAATATTAACATATTCACTCTCTCTCCAAGTTTCCATTTTCCTACATCCCAATAAATTAGTTGTTTTCTAATTAGAGTACTAGAGGGTGTAATCATCATGCTTTGCCTGCCTTTATTATTGTAAACCAACCCTTTAAGTTTCCACCCCTTAGCAGAAAACAGTTCTCTTTCCATGGTCCTGAAATCTTTCCTCTTGTGGCAACTGAAGGGAAATTACAGTTTTCATCTGAAATATTGAAAATCGGAGAGACCTAGCTATATAAGTGTAGAATATCTTATTTCATAAAACAGTTTAACTTGATCATTAACATGTAAGTAAAAATATGTAGATTTGTCAAATGTAACATAATATTGCAGCCACTAAGATTGGGGGATAGTGATAGTTATTTTATATAACATTTTAAATGTTGGATAGCTTCCAGGTACAAACCCTGTTTTGAGAGGGTACTACAATTATTTGTGAAAATTATTATCATTATATTAAATATTTTGCTTTTGGTGTTTTAAAACCAGTAATGTATTATTTCTTTCATTTAAAGCCTTTAACATAAGTTGCCTTTTCTCCACCTAATGAAAACTCGACTTGGAAAAAGGCTGAATGCTGATTTTGTGTATATTTTATAATAATAACCAGGAACAGCTCCTTATTTAGCCTTTCAGAGATAGGCACCAGAGATTCTATCAGTTTTCCAAACAGGCACATTCAACAGGTCTAGTGATAAATCAAAGGCCATCTTTGAATTTAGAGGCCTGAATTTCTTCTGTTCAGCATGTTGAAAAGTATTTCAGAATATAAAATACTTGCTTTATGCAATTAGCATTATGGCATACTTTTAAATTTCTCTGTTCACAATTCTCTTACTTAGGAATTGTTGTTAATAAGTAATTTGTACCCTTAACAGTTACTGGTAAAGGTTCCTCCAAATACTCAAACAATAGTTTTAGTTTTGTAACTTGCTTATATTTTACTGAATAATTTTTATAAAAGGTACATAATTTTTTAAAATCCCCATATATAAACAAAGCATATATTTGGTCTGTTATTCAGAGTTTTAGGGTCATGTTCATATAGGTATATGAATGTATAATATCCAAATAATTTAAAGTTTAAGTGTTTAATAAATTGAACATGGTGGGATTTATTTTTATTTTTAAGAAATGATGATTGGAAGTCCCAAGCCCAATGTTCACTGACTTGAAGCCCCACCCTCCCAAAATGCACATTTCAACCATTATGCAACTCAGGTTCCCTACCTGTAACTAAGGCTAATAAAACCTGTCTTGAAGAATTACGAGAATTGCTTAAAGTTGAAAATAATATTTCTCTTAGCCTCTAATTTGAAAGATTATTGAAAATATAGAGTGGTAATATCAGCAATGGATAACTATCAGCTATAGTTACATATAAGTTGTTTGTTGAACTATTCATTGTTAGGAGTTATTTTAGATGTATTTATATTTTATTATATATAAATTACTCAGTGTGATGGTGTAATCACCCTCTCTACCATTAGAAGTCAGGATGTCAGATTTCTTTATTTTTATGACTTTGAATTGATCTCTTAACTCACAGACCAGGATTCTCTCTAGTATAAAAATGAATAAATATTTTTAAGATCACTTGTATTTCTAATATAGAATTATGTGACTCAGCACTGTCAAAAGAACTGTCATTGACTGTTGTGTTATGTGTAGAATATTTTATTACCCTAGCTGCTTTTACATTGCTATACTTGTATATATAATCATCTGAAATATTATTTTTGCTAACTTATGGAAGAAAAATTCTAATCTGGAAATAACAATAGTAAAATGGAAACAAATGTAGTGTTCAATGTGAGTAGCTTCAAGCTGGAAGCAGAAACAGACTACAAATACAGTGCACCTGCATGTTGATTCATTGTAGACCTTGGAGAGTGCAATTTCATCACTGCTTGTATTCATTCTAGTGACAATTAGCGCTGTGCTATATGAGAAGGGCTTCCCAAAAAACTTTTGTGATAGAATGTAAGATTTCTGAATTGATATTTCCTTTGGTGCTCCTGTGAGCCTTCCCTACTGGGTAGCCATCTGTTCTGCTGCTTTTTTTTTTTTAATAAGGCAAATCCAGTTTTTAAAGTGAATGCATAATATATCCACTCAAATCTTAGAAGGCCTGTTGAAGAATTTGAAGGGAAACAAACTCAAGAAATTTTAATCTAGAGTAAAGCAAAAACCTGATATGTTAAGTCAGTGGTTGGCTCATTATGACCATACACTTATTCATCATCTGTCAAACATTACTGCTCATCTCCTATTTGCCAGGTTTGCTTCTAGTGATGAAAAGAGGAGTGAAGTTATCTTCTCTTTCCCGAAGTTCACAATCCAGTGTTTAAAACACAGATTGCATTTTAGTTACTTTTCAGCAAAAGGACTGTTATACCAAAGTTTACAAGGAGAACACAGTTGAATAAAGCAGCTCTGCATTTTTGTTTGGTATAAAGCTTATATTTTAGTGATTTTCTGTTTCACTTCCTCATATCTTTGTGTTTGTTTTACTTTTCTGTTCATAATTTTAGGAATGAAAACTAAGCTTAAATTATGGGGTAGTATTTATGGCTTGATAGGTTTTCTTTGACAGCAGGAGTCTCTAATATATTAAAATTTAAGATTTATTGGAAGTTCATGAACTTATAATTTGTGGTTCAAGATGCTTGTTTTCAACTTTCATGTTTACAGTTTATCATGGTCTGCTATTCATGATGTTCTTATTTTTTCATGTATTGCATATGTTAAGTAGAGAAAATTATCACAAAACAGTGATTAAAATAATTATAATTTTGAAGAAATGCAAAATTAAGACTATATTAATTTGGATTCTGTTTAAAGATAGGCTCCAAAGGCCATGCACAATGATTCAATTTAATAAAATGCTTAAATAATTACTTATAAGATAGTTGTATCTATAATGCAGTCCCTTCAAGAAATAGAACATTATATTAATTGGCTGCAAATATTTTTGCAATAATTTCAAAATGTGAACAACATACCTCCTTGAAAATAACCCATTTTCAGTTGTACACTGTGGGTCTTTTACCTTCTCATGGAAGTGGACACACAGGGGGTACTATGAAGAAACTTTTAAAGTGATTTTTCCCAAACAGAAATGAATAAGCAAGGTATTTCAAAAGATGGCATAGAACTTTAGGATTTGCTTGGGAAATAGATTTAGGTCAGTGTTTAAAGGAAGGTTTCAAAAACATAGTAAATATTTATTTCTTTGAACCCCTTTCCTTCAGGAAACTGCCCAAGCTCAGAACTTACTTTTTTTTTTGTAGTTGTTACTTCTTGTTGTTGGGGATTAAATGCAGTTCCTTATCCCTGTTGTGTCAATAAGCTATGCACCTAACCATATGTATTCATTTTTAATAAATCAGAAATTCACCTTGAAACTTAAAGCTTATTTTCTGTCTGAGACTTTCCTACTTATAAGTAATATTTCTCCATTTTTAGTTAATATGCCTTAGATCTTGATTTGTGTGCTAAGTGTGTGTGTGTGGGGGGGAATTCTGACAAAGCTCATTGGATAGCACAGATTTTTTAAAAAAAAATGTAGTGTGGTCCCTAAGTATGCAAGTTCTGATGAATTTAAACCTGTAGGGCTTTATTATAGTCAACTCAAAGTTCAGGTACTACTGAACCACTGCTTATTTATCCTTGTTTCTTTTAAAAAGTATTATACAATTTCCAAATATAAGGTAATATACATTAAACAAAATACTTATATGAATTTCACTGTAATAATAATTTGGGATGTTCTCTTACTTGCAACTTTATTGATAAACAGCAGCTTTATAAAAATTATTTACCTAATATAATTTTGGCTACATATGATAAGAAGCTACTAGTTTGATAATTAAGCCATAATCATTTAAAATCGAGCATCTTTCCAAAACTTTTAAAAAAGGAAATGACCATCTTGTACATTTGTCTGAATTAAAATAAATTTTAAAAACTACTTGCCACCCACATTCATCAGCATTCACTATCCATGGTGATGATCAATATTAAATAATTTTCACCATATCAGTAACAATAAGAAGTAATGTACCAAATATTAAATGAAAAGTTATGTTTTTCCTCATCTGTTGAAAGTAAATAGGGTCCCAATTGGCTTCTTACTGTCTCACAAGATGCTTTAAGCATCTGTTTTGACTTTACAAAAAATTTCACATTAACAATTAACTATTAAAAAACACAGAATATTGGCCTTGCAGAAGAAAAAATGGATTTTGGATCTCAAGTAAGTCAAAGTAATGAAAGTATAAATTCTTATTGTATAAAATATAGTAGGGGTAATATTTGCAGGTATTATCCTTCTATGTAGAATCAAACAAGCCTGAATAGTCAGTCATCCACTTTTTCAGCATCTCTATAAAGAAATGACGAAACTCCATTACTCTACTCTATGCTAAGATCACGTTGTGTATTTCATGTAACTAATAGGATTTATCAAGATCAAGTAAAAAAAGTCAGCTGTCTGTTCCATTTTAAATTGAGTAATTTTACTTTTAAATGCTCCTAGTATTCAGAGATTTTTATGATCATAACTTTTGATACAAAAACCACTACATTGGTGACCACATATTCACCATGACAAGACATTGTATTAACTTATTTAGGACTTACCTTAAACATATTTAATTAGCTTTTGTATATTCTAGCAAGTATTTTCATGTGAGCTGAATAAGAAATTTATGTAAGCTATTTAAGAAGCTTATTCTTTTGCTTACTTGTTGAAAATTTTTACCCATTAAAAATAACACATTCAAAGTTTAATGGTCACTCACATGATACCACACAAATGGCTTCCTAAATTGATTTATTCAGAGAAATTTGGGATGCCAAGAAAACTGTAATATTGTTAAGTTTAATATTTAACAATTTTTATATTGTTTTGCTTTGAAGTAATTTTTAATGTGTTCATTTTCTAGGAAACAAGAGTTGGATAGTAGTCAGTCTCCAAAGCAACCAGGGAAGCCACCTGACCCTGGACGGCCAACTCAGCCTGGTCTCAGTAAAAGTAGAACAACGGACACTTTTCGGTTAGAGCAGAAATTGCCTGGAAGAAGTCCTTCCACCATTAGCTTGAAGGAATCAAAGTCCAGAACTGATTTTAAGGAAGAGCACAAATCTAGTATGATGCCTGGTTTCCTCTCTGATGTTAACCCTTTAAGTGCTGTCTCCTCTGTTGTAAATAAATTCAACCCTTTTGATTTGATATCGGATTCTGAGACATCCCAAGAAGAAAACACCAAGAAACAAAAACTAGCTCAGAAGGAACAAGCGAAACCTGAAGGAAGTCCCAAACCTTCACAGCTGCAGTCCCCCAAGCCAGCTCCTAAACAGCAAGGACCTGCTAAGGACCCAGGTCTTCAGGATGGCTCTCCTAGGTCAGCAGCATCTTCCCAGCAGCCAGAGAAAATGAAATCACAGCCTCCCATTACAGGAAAGCCCACACAGGCCTCTGCCCAGCCTTCACAGATGGACCAGGCAAAAGGGCCACTTCAGCGGGATACACCCAGGCCTCTGAGTAAACAGTCAGACACAGCAAGGGGAGAATCTACTAAACCCTCCCAGCAAAGCCCGTCCAAAACACCTATTCAGCAAGCAAGTCCTGGAAAATCTTTAGTCCCACAGCCTGTACCTGAAAAACCACAGGCTGGGCATACAAAACCCGCAGTCCCTCCACCTGGGCCAGCAAAGCCCCTAGCTCAACAGCCAGCTACAGTGAAGTCCCCAGCCCAGCCACCAGGAACATCAAAACCTCTGGCTCAGCAGGCTGGGTCAGAGAAGGCTTCGTCTCAGCAGCCTGGTGTTGGAAAGACTCCACTTCAACAACCAGGGTCAGCAAAGCCCCCAACCCATCAACCAGGAACACCAAAATCCTCAGCTCAACAGCCTGGACCACATTCTCCCAGTAAGGGAACTGGGCCAGCAAAGACTTCAGCTCAGCAGCCTGGGACTGGGAAGATTCCAGCTCAACAGCCAGCCCCAGCAAAGCCTCCATCACAACAGCCTGCTCCAGGGAAGCCCCAACCTCAACAACCTGCCCCAGGGAAGACTTCCACCCCACAGCCTGCCTCAGCGAAGCCCCCACCTCAACAACCTGGCCCAGCCAAACCCTCAGTTCATCAGCCTACTAAACCAGTAAGCCAAGTGGTAACTGGCAAGCCTGTACAACCACCACTAACTTCATCTACAGCACACACCCCTGTACAAGGCCTGTCTAAAACCATTTGTCCTCTTTGCAATACGACTGAACTTCTGTTGAATGCTCCAGAGAAGGCCAATTTTAACACATGCACTGAGTGTCAGACCACTGTCTGTAGCCTCTGTGGCTTTAACCCCAATCCTCATTTGACAGAGGTGAGTGCATTTATTAAGTTCATGCTCAGTAAACAAATCATGACCTTCCACACAGATGTCTGCTTTGTCACTTGTATGACAGGATAGTATTCCGCTTTATCCTCCCCTCCCCCACTCTTAGCCTTCTTTGACAATTTGTTTCTAAAAGTATTTTCTCCAAAAAACTCAGAATATTGCCATGATTTATGAAAATTTGCATATAAAGAAAATATGAATTTTTGGAAAGATACTGAGCTAATTTCACTCTATGTGTAAGATCTGTGTTCTTACTTAGCATAAAACAGTATTGCTGTAAGTTTTACCTTGGGACTTCCATCGTCTCAACTGTATTATTATTGGATAATTAGTTTCAGGTTTTGTTTTCTTGAGATAAGACTTGGCCAGGTAGTCCCTTCCAGCTCAGATTAGCCTCACACTTGTGATCTTCTTTCCCCAGTCTCCAAAGTACTGGGATTTGTAAGTTTATGCCTCCATACCCAGCTCAAATTTTGGCACTTTTAACTGAGGTCATGTTTGAATTGTGGAAAAAACAAACACGTTTTCACCTTGTGCACGCCCTTCTTGGCTGGTGATTCTGATCTTCTCCATGAAGGCATCTTTTTCTTCCTTACTGAGGGTCAATGATAGCCAAATAGGTCAGTGCACAAAATCAAGTCCCTAGAGCAGGCTCAGCATTGGTGCTTCTCTCAGAAGATCAATTACACCTCTTACCTAGGTAAGCCTGCTTAACCGTCAAATGATAAAGGGCCAACAGTGATATTGATGAGTACAACATTTACTTAGACTGAAGATAAACAATTCTCAGCTTAACATTTAAAATCCTGGAACAAAGTAGTATGTTAACAGAGAATTGATGACAGCCTAGAGGGAAGGGGAAAAAAGAACAGCAACAGAAAAACAAAACTAAGAAAGTCTCTGGAGTTAAGAAATGAAGGTGGAACAATAATGCATATAAAGCGAGAGTAAAGAGGCTTGCAGAGATTATAAGAAAAGGCTCTTTTTAAAAAATTAGAGATCCCATACCTCCTACTGGATATGAAGGCACATTCAGTCCATCTGGAGGACAGCTGTTAGTGGGCTGTCTGAGCGTGATGCCTGTGAACAGCCCCAGAAGTCACTGACAGCAGGCTATGAAGGATTACATAGTTGTAAATATCCCTGATGGATGGGGTTTGTGTAGTCTTGTCATAAATGAAATCTATGGTATGATTAAAAAATAATGATGAGAATGGGTAACTGTTTTGTTAATTTTGATACTAATAATAATGGAGTATGAAAGAGATTGGCTTTTTAAGTGTCTTTTAGTTTTTTAACCCAAAATCATATTTGGTGCTTTACCAGAACCCAAAAAGCTATTCTTTATATATAAAATTAGAACAATAAATAAGAACATAGTATATTCAAATAATGGAACGAAGTAGATTATAAATTTTATATATGCATATAATTATCAAAATATTGAGAAAGTTATGTTTGGACTGTTATATACTGTCTTGATAATAGTACTGAAGCAATGACTTTGAATGATAGATGTTCATTTCATCAATGTTTGGATTCATTATTCTTACATTGTAGTTTATAAGAAAAATGTGCAGTTGGAAACTTAAGCCACATATATTATTTGTATATCCAAGCATTTGAATACCTACTATATAGAGGACATTCTGTATAGTATTATTCTAAATAGACATTCTCTATAAATATTATTTGACTACCTACTATGTAGAAGATATTCTACTACATGTTTACACATAATGGAAACATGAATGCTCACCTTAGCATGATGAGAGTAGATAGTATATGCACAACTGAAGAAATTATGAGCTCAGATGATAAAAAGTTGTGAGAGTGATTGACAAGTATTATGAACTTGGAGGAGGAAGGACTCCTTCCTTGACATTGGGTAAGATTTAGTCAAGCTTCATGGAAAAAATACCATTTGTGCTGAGTGTATAAGGATGACAACTTATTCTTCATGAGATAGAGAGTATAAGATCTGAGCACCACCTGGACACAGAAAAATGATGGTTAGATGAGGGCATCAAGAATCACCCAAGCTTAGCTGAAGTGATAGGATGAAATGGACAATAATGCTGGAGACAGGCTGAACTCATATTTGTACTTTTCATGTTCAGCAAGTGGTCCTTAGAATTCCACTTTGTGACATGTGCCTTAATTAAAATAGTCATATACTGTTCATTCATTTTCAAAGCATCTAGCAAATACCTCCATGTGAAACATCGAGTGTTGTGATGGAATCAAATATTTGTTAAACATATTGTTTTCCCTAAGCTGTACCCAAAAGAATGTGGTATATATGAATGTATAGCTTTGTATAGGGCTTTACATCTCACATAATTATCAAATTCTTTTACCATTTCTAAACTTCCAAATACTTCTAAGGGCATGCATTTTTCTCTACTCTACTATATTAATGAGGAAACTGGTGCTTAAGTGGTTGCTATGGTTACTTCAGTTGTTAGGCTAAGCAAAGAGTCAATTACCAAACAGAACCCAGACCAAACCCTGTGATTGGAAAAGCACTAAGATCAGTTGCAGGAGCCTTCGCCTTCATAGAGCTGGAAGGTGCAGCAGAGTGAGAGTTAGGACGCTTGGGAATGGGTGTGGAAGGCATGGTGAATGTGGAGCTGAGGAGGTCAGAGTGCAGCTAAGGGAAAGACGCTTTCCTTCACTACATAAGCAAGGAGAGTCATTTACAGTTTGTTATCGTGGTGCCATTTTAAATGTAAAAACACTAACATTTTCTTTACTGAACAATTCAGATATACTGAGCAGTAAATGAGGACGTGTTGTAAATATCTGAAGGGCTTTTAAGATTGCAGTTTATTGCAGCAGAGATGGTTTTAGTTTTACTGCTTTATACAAATTTGGCTTTTAATATTTACTTGCTTATTGTTTCAAACAAAATACAATGGCATAAGTTGGTCTGTCCTAAGGAAGCAATTTAAACCATTTGATTAAAAATTTTAATACCAACATTTCTTTTTAAGTTTTATTTTGCCCATAATGTAAACATAAACACCTAATTCTGAACCACTGAAAAAGGTATTTTTCCCTCAACAGTTGGTCTATTCCTCAAAGTCTTGAGTTATCTGAAGGTCAGGCTAGGAAATTAGCTGGAAGAGCCTCACAGCTCCTGTTCTAGACTAAGCAGAGGAAATCTAGGGAATGAGCAACAGTTCTTACCAGTGACAGGAACCTGTGAGATAGAAAAGCTCTGCATCTTCCACACTGCTCTCAGATGCTCAGAGTGAGTAAACAGCTTTTCCCTGCAAAATAGGGACAGAGGTTAGCTGTCTGGTAATTCAATACATAGACTTATTACTCCACTTTTATGTTTATATGCAAGAAACCATTTTTGCTTTCGTAGTCTGTGTGTAAATTAGAATTCTGATCTCTTATATTGAAAACTCTAGAATAATGTCTCTAGTAGTTTTTGTTACCAATACATTAGAATTAGGACTTATCCTGACTTGACTAACAGCTCTGGGGAGGAAGAACTGGAGAGTTAGCACTGCTTAGCTATGAGGTTCAGGAATGTATTTACCTCTACTCATAAATTTGGCCAGCCTTTTCCCTAGTCTGCCTCAGACTACCTTGCACAACCCAGTCATCTATGTGGAGTGGATGGTCTTTGAATTAACTGCCCTCACCGGAGGCTGTTGAGATGAGATTGGTTCCAAGTAAATCTTCAGAATGCACTGGCTCTATGCCTAGGCTTTGGTGCAGAGAGGAAGTTTTAGCTGAAGCTTTTTCCCCTGGTCCATTAATGGAATTAAACATCACAATCCAGGTCTTCGCAGGATTTGCCTTCTGACACAGAAGCTGAACATTTACTTCCCAGTCAGTGACAAAAACATTTTTTGTTATTGTTTTGGTTAATGTACTCTGTCACTTTTTGTGTATAGCCTTAGGAAAGAGGCATTCATGACAGATTGACGGGTTCGATAATTCAACTCTTCTGAAACTATCTATGAAAATTTCTTTAGGAATGTAGATGTAAAACAAATGTTAGGGATAAAAGTGAATTCATGTGAGCTTTTTCATTTTTTTTTTCGTCATTTTATACTAATCAGTCCTTTGGTTAAAACTAGATATTAAACCGAAGCACTGGCTTCTTTTCAGGAGAAGAAAAGACTAAACATAACAACTTTGATGTGTATGTATTTGAAATTTGAATATATTGATTCCATATAAACCTTCTTATTAAAAAGTCAAAACTCAAATTTAAAAAAAAGCTTGAAATTTTTTAGCTGGATAAAATGGCTTGATTGGCCACCTGTTTTTTTTTTTTTTAAGAGGATGGAGTCCTCTTGACTTTTTCATTCTAATAAGAGAATATCTCTCTCTCTCTCTCTCTCTCTCTCTCTCTCTCTCTCTCTCTCTCTCTCTCTCTCTCTCTCTCTCTCTCTGATATGTTGAGCTGGTATGAAAAGAGAAAAAATGGCTCTGCCTGAAACCTGAGGACAATGTAAAGCAGGAATGACATTCCTCATGGTGGAGTAGCTGAAAGAGCTTTTAGATAAAAGGAAGTTCTCTGTCAGTTACTTGCTGTTTTTAGTACAGTTAATTTTTTTTTTGTCATCTGAAATTCTACGGAAAACTGCCACACCATTCCCGTACTAAGGGTCACCAAGCACACAAATGTTCATCTTCTTTTTAAAGGTCCCACTGGTTAGATGAAAGGATTAAAAGTATATGAGCTTCAGAAAATATGAAAGAGCACCAGTAATATAAGTTGTTAGGTTGAAGAATTCCTAGAAGATGGACAGAATTAGCAAAGAAATGAAGAAACACTACAGATGGCTTCTGAGGACGCACACTAATCTTGGAATCAGCAGATACGAACAATAGAGGTAGTTCATTAATGCAACATAAAATCATACAAAACTATGATGTGTGAGAAAGATTTAAGATTTCATTAATATAAATTAGCACCCTTAAAATTATCAGTTGGCCAGGTGAAGGTAAAAATAGCCTTGGAGAACGACTTAGAATATAAGAAAATAAGACTCATAAATTCACCAGATTATACAATCAAAAATAAGCAACAACAAAATTATTCAACTTTCTTCTCATCCAAGTAAGATTCACACAGGTTCTGGACTCTGAGGAAGGAGGCATGAACAAAGTAGAGAAACATTTTTCCCTAGCAGAGTGGGTATTCTAGTAAGGATCAAAAATAAGTCAAACATATGCTGTGACAGATGGCCAAAGTGCTATATGGGGAAGAGTGCCATGTACGCACCGAGAGGAAGGTGATAGGTTCTGGAGTTCTATCATTTGGTGGTTACATAGAGTTGATGCATGATTTGGGTTCTAGAACTTTAAACAGTGACTGGATGTCTAATTGGTGACTGTAGTCCTAACTGGGATGGAAAGGCAAGATGTAATAAGTGATAAGCCTAGTGGGGGAAGGCAGACAGGAGTGTGGAGCCTTCCAAGCTTTCCATTTGCTTCTACCTCTGGTGGGTGGATGGCTTACTTGATCCACTTCCCATGTCAGAAGATATTTTGTTACTGAAAATATATGACAAGATAAGGTTATCTTTTCTGTTGTTGTTTTTCAGTTTTTCAAGGTAGGGTCTCACTCCAGCCTAGGCTGACGTGGAATTCACTATGTAGCCTCCAGGCTGACCTGGAACTCACATTGATTTTCCTACTCTGCCTCCTGAGTGCTGGGATCAAAGTTGTGTGCCACCACACCCAGCTTGGTTGCCTTTTTATAAATCAGCATATGTAGCAAGATGATAACATGCAGTGCTTCAAATTTACAGATCAAACATAAACTCAGAGCATTTGAAATCACAGCTGCAACCACCACAGAATCTAAAAGCAGAAGTTGATATTGCTGGATTCTGGAGTGCCCAGCTCAATGACAGACAAGGAGGTTTTTATTTTAATGCCATATTTTTTGTATTATTTTTTAAACTTGTAGATCCACATTAATATTAAAATTAATACAAGTAATCTAAATATTCTGCTTGATCAAATTATTGGTTAAATACATTCATGATAGGAAAGTGATTGGATTAAATTCTTGATTTTTTACACCTTTCACCTCAGCACCTGTGTAAATCAGCTTTCTGTTACTGTAGCAAACACCTAAATAAATACTTTTTAAAAAGAAAAGGTTTACTTCCAGTTCACAGTTTCTGAGTTTTCAGTCCACTGTCCCTAGGTTCCCTTCATATTGGGACTGTAGGGAGGCAGCATGTTATGGCAGGAGAGGTAGTAGATCAAAACCTTTTAGTTCATGGTCCGGGAACATAGGACAGCAGAAGACAGAACCAGTTTCCCACAATCACCTGCTAGTATATGCCCACTCACTAGAAGACCACCAGGCCCACATCCCAGCAGTGGCACTATGGGGGCCTATCTTTTAACATATGAGCCTTTGGGGAACACTTCAGATCCATATTATGCTAGCATTTTATTTGGAGAAATTTGAAGAATATTCAGTTCTAAATAAAATAAGCATTTTAAATGCCTTGTGTCTATAATGCTACTTGGCCAGCTTCTTTATTCACTCTGCCCGTTAGAGCAATGGAAGAGACAATCTGATTTATAAAGTAGAATGTAAAAAAAGTATATGCATATGTGTGTATACATTGATTTATATATACTTGGAGAGAGATTTATTCTTGAAAACAGAATACCACCTCTATATTCTTTTTCCTCACTAATAAAAAGTATAGGACATTTTGTAGAAATATGGTATTTGTATCATTCAGTCCTCAGAATTTAAATCATACACTTAAAACAAATCTTAGAACAGTGATTTATATAAGACAAAAATTAAAGTATCATGTTTCTTTATAGCTGAGCATAATATTAGAAATTCTGTAATTAGTTGAGTTTAAAAAATGTAAAGTGTATTTCTGTGTAAGTTTTTTCACTACTGACAGGAAAAGTTTGAAAAAGTTATCAGGAGCAAATGAATGCTAATGAAAAAATTGGATAGGATTTTTGTGAAAAGATATAGAATAATATAAAGCTGATGAAGTATAATTCTAAAATCATATTTTTTCTGAAATATGGCTCATTAAATATCTGTTACAGATACTTCAAATTTTAATAATTTACAAGTTTTAAGAAGTCTTCATTCTAGTAACTAAAAGATATTACAATTTCTATATGAACTATCTTTTTTTCTGCAAGCTTTAATATATCTTAAGCATTTCATATATTTTTTAAAGCTGTGTTTTTTTCTTCCCAAATTCACATGTGACTGGCTTAATCTCAGAGAGTACCTGGGTGAATCTGAAATGTATGCTTCCTGCATATGTTGGGTTGACGTTTGTTTCTTCATGTTCAGCTTATGAAACCTTTGATTTATTTTAGTAATGTAATCTATATTCTCATTTTTTATTTTTAAAATAAATAATATCAGGATAATGCAATAAGCTATCCAAATAATTGCACACTGTTTAACTGGAGCCTCTGGCTCATCTACTGCAAATTTGATAGCTGGAGGCGTGTGCTAATCAAATGAGGTATAAAAGTTTGAGAGCCTATTTACAAGTGTAAATCTATAATGCATGCAAGTTCAGTTATTAGTTTAACACCTTCCCCCCCTTATATAGCTGCTGTGTTAGAATATGGGCTTTCGTTCATATCCATGCACTGTAATTTTTTTCTAAATCATCCTTTATTGTGTCAGTTTTCCTTGTTTTAGTTTATCCTTAAAACATGTAATTATCACTTAATGCTATATGTGAGGAATTAAAAATATGTAGCAAACAGATGTAATTTATATAGTTTCAGGGAAGGAGTATCATCTGATTTCTGAGTGTTCTGAAAAAAATGTTTCACCAAGATGAGGAGTATGTTATCATAGTTCTGGGGAATGCTTGTGTCTGTTTTTTAAAAGACATTTATTATGCATTAATATGCATAGCGAATGATGATATGTCCAGTGAGCCATCTGCAGCCTACTGCTTTGTGGAGTGACTGTCTGTATGGAGCCTATGTGCTTGAGCAATGCTTGAACAGAAAAAAAAAACACAATATATTAGGGAACCTTAGCTAGATTCTTAATTATAATGTTGCTTTCTTAGAACTTTTGTGTAGTTATGTCTTTTAATAAAAGTTTTAAAAAATTTAATGAGAAATAGGAGAAAACTTTGGAAAATAGTTCATTAATAATACCCAGACTTACTTGGTATCTGAAGATGGGAAAGAAGGAAATAATTAGAACATATTCCAAACTATGAGATAGTTGAGTCGTAATGCTCCTTTTCTTTTTTTTTTTTTTCAGAATAGAGTTACAATAGCTAGGAAAAAGAAAGTGATACCTTAGTTGACAGTGAATTCAGAAGTGGTAACAAGGGATTCAGGGTAGCCAGTGGGGAATGGGTTACATTTAGGTAAATGGGAAAGAAGGTCATAGTAGACAGACTAACACTGGGTAAGAAATGGTGAAAATGGTGACTTAATGGACAATGCTTTCCATGGATATGTGATGGTTTGCAGAAAAGTTCAGTGAATAAGACTCCTCCAGGTTTCATTTTATTGAAGAAAAAGTTTCCAACAATAGATCAAATGAATACCAGCTGATATAAATTCCCAAGATTACTCTTTTAAAAAATAATTTTATTTATTTATTTGCAGGCAGAAAGAGGGAGAGAGAGGGAGAGAGGAGGGAGGGAGGGAGAGAGAGAGAGAGAGAGAGAGAGAGAGAGAGAGAGAGAGAGAGAGAGAGAGAGAGAGAGAGAGAGAGAATGGCCACACCAGCCACTGCAAAGGGATTCCAGATGCATGCACCACTTTGTGCATCTGGCTTTATGTGGGTACTGGGGAATAGAATCCAGGTCATTAGCTTTGTAGACAAACATCTTAACTTCTGAGCCATCTCTCCAGCTCCCAAGACTGTTTTTTGATCTTTCACTATTTCAAGTACACCTGTTATTATAATGGATTGGAGATTCCATTATAAATGCTAGGTAGATTATGTGTTTGTTGGAAGTTGCAGTTTTTTGATCTGTTTTGAGATGCTTTCATTCTGGTTTGAAGCTATCTGTGAAAATACTTCTGTGTGGGAATGTGCTTTTACACTTTGATCTCCCAAACCTACCAATTCACGTTATTAATTATATGTATCAAGTTATTATTTTGAATTACTTCTGAATGTAATAGATAATAGTTTAGTATACTCTTTAAATAGGCATATATTAATTGAAATTCTGTATATGATATTCACAATTAAATCTTCAAGTGTTGCCTCTTAAAAGATATTTTAACACATTTATTATTATCCAGCAATGACTTCAGCAAGCAAAATTGCATTGCTACTTTTCTGAACTCCAATAGCATAAGCCAGGCTCAGCAGAAAGGAAACTTGGGAATTGTGTCAATCAGGAAGTTTTGTTAGGGTAATTATATGTGGATCTACATTAAAATCCATAGTAATCTAAGAATGAGCAGAAATCCTTTCCGACCTTTCCCTTACTGTGTTTATGAAGCATGTTAAATCAGAAAACTAAATGAATTAACATTATGCTGTATTTTAATTGTTCCATAGGGCTAATTGAATTAGAGTAGTCCATTGAATAATTATGTTTTCATATCTTGCATTCACTAATTTACCTTCTGTAGGTAAGGCTGTTGGGGAAAGTAACAGGTGACTATTTTTTGTTGTCATGTAGAATTTAGAACTTAAGAACAGGCATATATAATACATATACATTCTTTCATTTTAATAGTTGCAATTGAAAGAAAGTCCTTTTAGGCCATAATGTCACTGTCAGAGGCTCTCTTAGTAGCATTATTTATTCATTTCATTTTCCCCAACATATATCTAATATAATGTATTTTTAGGATGGTGTTCTTTCCTGATGGGGGACCTGGGAAGTTGTGTATGAAATCTTGGTAAAAGCAGGAGGTACTGATGACTACATTTCCCAAAGTCCTCATTCACGACTATAGTATATGTGATCATATTTGGTGATGTGATCATACAGAGTGAGGGGACCTACTGTGGTACAGACGTGGTCACTATCAGAAAGTCTCTGAGGGAGTGATGGCAGTATATCAGTTACCTCTCTGATGAGCATTAGAGATAGGGGTAGAAGTAAAACAAGGAAGTCATTGTGTCCAGGTATCAGAAATATTTATGGTCAGCCAATGATATAATTATGGAAATTTTTTCAATTTGAATCCAAAAGGGGATGATTATCCACAGTCAGATGAATGGAACAGGGTTCTAGGAAGAATGGCATGTAACCAGAAAATAAAGAGGCAGCCTGTTGTGCAGACTGGGTAAACAGTGAGGATTCACAGAGTAAACAGACATGTTGTCCCTTTAAAGAGAACAGTTAAACATTTTCAATTTGTGCAATTCAACCATTTAAAAATATTTGTTGGTGTCTATGATGCTAGAAGGGTCAAGGAGTCCTGTGTGACAATAGAAAGACTACTATAAAAAGTCCTTACTATTTGTTGATTTTTTTTTGGGGGGGGTTGTTGAGCAGGGATATAGGCCTTGAAATAGCAGTATTCTGTAAGAGTTAATGTATGTAAGCATAAGAACACCAACAAAATTATGTATTTTCATAGGAAAATTTAGCGTGATCCACTTCTCTTTTTCATTTTAAACAGATTGCTTTTGACAGTAGTATGTGTTTGAGAAATAATGGCCAAAGGAGTTTCTTTGGAAATGTGAAAGAATGAATGGGAATTATCTGCACAGGAAGTGCAGACCCTCTCAGAGAATAATTGCGACTATAGTAAAAATATGACAGCAAGATTTATAACTTGGGTGACAGAGGGCAGTGACATTATTATTGTTGGTTCTCTCTAAAGTCCATTGTGGAGGACCTGGATGACAGCAAGGGAAGCTGTTTCATCATGTTCCTGCTGAATCACATTAATGCTGAGCTGGTTCTGGCGTTTTCATTTGCTCTGCATATACTAAAACCCTTTATTTTTTGGTTAATTAGGGGATTAAAAATGCTATTATTTTCATTATATGATTGATAAATAATGAAATAAAAATTATTTCTATACTCACCATATTTTACCAGACCACTGAAATTAAATAGAATGGGGCTCACTCAAAATAAAATAAAATAAAATCCCTAAGACGATAAACAGCTTTTTATATTTTAATGTCTGTAAACAATGATTTCAACCTGAATAATATCAGCGAAGTAAAGCATTGAGGGGTCAAATTTCTCTTATGTGTTTTTATAAAGTTATAAATGTGCTTATTTAAAGGACAAAATTAGGATAGTTGAGTCTTCATGCTCTTATGCTAAGAGCAAAGCAGAATTCTCTTTTTGTGCATGGACAATGACTTGTATCTCTTTTTCCTGACATTACTTTCTATGTCTAGGAGGAGATTGATTTAAGCACATTTAAAAACTATAACCATTAACATTGTTGTGAAGAAAAGGCTCTATTAAATGTGTTTTCCTGATTTGATGTACTTCATATATTAGATATGTGCTGTTGGTTTGTTAATTTTGTAGCTGTTCACTGTTCTAAGATGAGTTTAGGGCCTATTTACGGGCTGTGTGTGCATGAAGCCCAAATATTAAAAAAATGCAAAGAAACTTACTGAAAAAAAGCTCAGAATTTTTTATAGGCATAAAAAAATTATCAGGAAAATACTGGAAGGGAACTCATAATAACAATATACTTTTCATATACATTTAAAAACCCTGAAGCTGTATTATACTGTTTTTGTCTTTTTCTGATTCTTCACTACAATATAGCTACCACAGGGAAATTTCGGTTCTTTCATTTAAGGATGTGTGCTATGTTGAAAGAGCTCCATAATATTTGGATGAAGGGATAAATATCAATTATATTTCTACTTTGGCTATGACAGATGTTAGAATATTTAGGATATTAATGATTTCAGTAGATAGCTCCATGTTGCTGGGATGAACATCCAAACTAGGCACAGTTTAGGAGAGGAAGGGATTTATTTCAAGATTACAGACTCAGGGGAATTTTCATCAAATGGTGGAAGAAGTTGCTTCCATACATCCAAGCAGAGAGAAACAACCAAATAACCAGCAAAACCAAAGGCAGGAAGCACAAACCTGTAACATGAAGGACCTCCAGAGCTTAGACTGTTCTCCACAATTTTGGGCTGGAAATCAGATCTTCCCCCCAATCTGCATTAGGGATAGAGCCCACCTCCTCCAGCCAGGATACTTGAGACACAAAAGCCAAGGTTTAATAAAACACCTGAGTCTATGGGGGGGGCATACATTCAAAGTAACACATTTCACCATTGGCCACCAATATATTCATGATATCTGTGATGATTAGGTTTTGTTGTCAACTTGATCTTTTTAATTATCTTGGGTAGATCTCTGAGGATGTTTACAGGAAGGCAGCCTCTCAGTAGGGGGCAGGATGTAAAGAAGCTCAAGCTAGAAGTAAGCATCCTTTCCTGTGTGGGCAGTGCAGGAAGGAAATTCCAGAGACTCAGGAAGACATTAAGTCTGGGGAAGGGTTGCAAGACCCCACCCTAAGGCTATATAAAGGGGAAGAGATTCTCTCCTTGCCCTCTTGCCTGTTTGCTATTCTGTGTTTGTGTGTGGTATTGGTGATGGGTTTCTCTCTCTGCTTGGACCTGTGAAAGAAGGCCAACCTCTTTCGCTGTTACAGAATTTCTCCTCAATCTGTAGTTTATATACTTTTCTCCCATAAATTGTGCCTGGTTTGAAGATTCATCCCAGTGGTGTGTGGCTGACTACTACAATATCTCACATTGTAAATTGTATTTAGTCCAACCTCAAAGGTCACATAATCTTCAAAAACATGATTATTCCAAACTGTCAAGTCTCAGCTAAGATTCAAGACTGTCTCTGTACTGTAGTCCTATAAAAGAGAAAACAAGTTACATAATTCTAACATGTAATGGCAAAGAACAAACATTTCCATTGCTATAAGGCATAGCAAGGAGATACTGGACCAATGCAAAAAAACAAAAAAAAAAACAAAAAAAAAAAAACCCAATAACCATCAAGTAAAAATCAAACATTGTAGTTCAAATCTGACATGATGACGGGATTTTTACTTTCCAATCCTCCAGCTGGGCTGAATAGCCAGGGAAACTTCCATATGAAGACAATAGTGCTCCATAGTAGCCCTTGTACAGTCCTAGTATATCCAAAATATCTTTGGGTCTATATTGCAAACCATGGTACATATTGAGCTCCATCCACTAGCCCTTTTGACTTCCATAAGGGACCCTGACATGTTTCACTTGCCACATCTCATCAGCAGCTCTTGGATCGTTGTGAACTTCACAATGCACTTCTATGTATGTTTCATGCTTCCAAAGTCAATACTAGGTGTGCAGTGACATGGCCATACTGTTCATCCAGGGAGGAAATTAAGTGTGACCTTGAAAAGCAGGTTTCTTCCTTTCAAAGGAGTTTGTGTTTCTGTCATTCAGTCATTCCTGGGTGGAATCACCTCCAGTATCCTTTCCATTGTTTCAGTGTAGAACAGTTAATGGTAGTAATCTCCTTGATAAAAACAGCTTCAGTAACCTAAATACTGATTCTGTGCCAGGAATTTTAAACTTGCTTAATAGTTTCCATCTTTAAATCTTTTATCTTTCAGTGTATCTCTTCCACCAAGCACATAAGTCCATTACTTTCAAATTCAACCTTGACCAAATTGTCTGGGCATGGGCAGCAGAACATAGCTAGCTGTTATGCCAGTAGCCCAGTCCCAATAAGGTTCTTTGTTATCTTTCCTTCCCCTTCAAAATTTCATAAACTAACAAAGTTCTCTTTTCATTTAGCATTTTCAGACTCTCACCAGAAGAGCCCATAAATTTCAGCTTACTGTTCTGTAAGACATTTGTAGTCTCTAGTACCGAGTCCATAAATACTCCTTCTATAGCCCATAAGTTCTAATACACCAAAATCCATATTTTCTGATTCATCTTAGCAACAACCCACTGTTCTGGTACCAAATTTCTGTTGTATATAGCTCCATATTGCTTTACATCCAAACCAGGCACTGTTTAAGGAAGGAGGGATTTATTTCAAGTTTACAGATCCAGTGGAGTTCCATCAAATGGTGAACAAAAGCTACTACCATAAGCAGAGAGAAACAACCACCACCACCACCACTACCACCACCACCAACAACAACAACAACAAAAAAAAACCACAAACCTGCTACAAGCAGAATCCACAGGGCTTTGACTGCTCGCCACACTTTTGGGCTGGAAATCAGATCCATCTCAAACATACAATAGGACTGGTGCACAGGATCCTCTTCCAGCCAGGAGGTTGGATACCCAAGTTACAAGCTTTAATGAAATACCTTCATTTATGGGAGGAGTCATACATTGACACTGTCACAAATGGCAGTAAGATTTAATACTAGAAGTTTGTAATTTAAAATAGTTATTGTGAATTCACCTCTTATTTAACAGAAAATTAAAGAGGAAAAAAATTCAGTTATAGTACTTGTAAATACTATGGTTTTAATTCTATTTTTTTTTTTTTGCTTGGATACATGAGTATGAGCTGATCATGTAAGGCTGTGGTAGAAAATAAATGAGAAAGAATAGACAGGAGCGACTGAACAGTAACTGAACTTGCTAGCAGGCATTGTGGGCTATGGGTAGGACTTATATATTAGGGCATTTCTTTTCATCAAAAAAAGTTGCATTTAGCCTGACTTGTCATGGCACTTGCTTAATAGTTCTAGGTGTTTCAGGACTCTCTCTCTCTTTCTCCCTCCCTCCCTCTCTCTCTCTCTCTCTCTCTCTCTCTCTATATATATATATATATATATATATATATATATATATATAAAGTTATTCATTTGGTGAAATGACTTAAACATATACAAAGTTAAAGGTAAACATATACTGTGTACACAGTGCTTGACATTCATATTGAAAACTGACTTAATGATCACCTAAGTATGTATCATGCAAATATCATAATTTATTTTGATTCAATTTTCAAAACATAAATATGACGTTTTAGTTTGAGTGAAAATCTACATTATACACGAGATTGCAAAATACCTTGTTATCCTTCTTTACATAGATGTAAACAATAAAAAGAAGTTGAGTAGTACTTTGGAGACTGAGTCACAAATATGACAAATTTGAGGAAATTCTACCCTTTCTCAAAAAAAAGCTAATACGAAAAATAAACAATTTTATAGGAATGACTAATGGGATTTCTTTTCAAAAGGAAATGGCTTGGAATGAAGAATATGCTGTTTAGCAACCTAAGACTTTACAGTTTGGCACCATGGGTCATTTTCTGGTGCTATGATCCATCCCTTGACTGTTTTTACCATGCAGCATCTGTGCAAAGAGCTTCAGGGCCAAACTCTTAGCTCTGGTTATGTTGTGTGGGGAGGATTAGATCATGGTAGGCCTCACTATTCTTATATAATGTTGTTAATATTTAAAGGGTTATGTGATAAGCAAATATTATTTGAAGCAATGAAAAAAGTAGATGCTAAACTTGCATACTTTAAAATTATCTTCTCATATATGGTATTAAACTCATTTTGTTTTCAAAAAATTACATATGACCTGGTAGTTGAATTGTGTCTGTGTTGCACAGTGTGTGTCGCCCACCATATGTACCTATTTCCCTGGTTGTCTTCTTCTCTGATTTTTCCTTCTTTATTACACACAAACATCACTAAATGTATAAATTACTTACACTGTTCTTTTAAATATATTCATAAAATTTGTAAGAACATAATATTTTGTGTTAAATTGTTTTTGTAATAATTAGAGGGGGTGTTGTTATTTTATTTTTGTCTGCAGAGAATATTCTATTTCTACCCTGGCATAGTTAAGGATTTTTGTTTTCACACACTGAGTATGTTGACTTGGAGGGGAAAGGAACGTCTGCTAAATTAAGAAGTTAGCAATGTTTTCATAATATGACAAGCCTGCTCTGGGTTGTATAAGTAAAAACAGTCAATGCACCATCATAAGAGAAAATATATGTCATCACTTCTTAATGGAATCTAGTAAGTTAAAATATCATGTTGTTTTCTCTTTTATAGTATTTATTACCTTCTTTTTGATTAAAAATCTAGTGACAACATCAGGACTTCTTAAAATATATTCATTGTCAATAATTAGATACATTGCATGATCAAATCCTGTGGTAGCACCCCATTTCTCTCCTCTCTGTTCCAAACCCTCATGGGGCCCTCCTCTGTTGGCATACTGAACCAGTTCTTGGTGTAGGGGGTTATGAAATGTACAAGAGGTAGCCAGTTTTTCCCCCTTTGTGTGTTGTTGCTGAGGGGGGGTAGTGTCTCTGGGTAATCTCTCCCACCATGGCTCTTACAATCTTTCCATCCGCTCTTCAGCTCAGTTCCCTAAGTCATGGTGGGTGAGTTTTAAGTCTGCTTTTTTGTTGAGATTTTAAGTGTCTCTGGACTCCTGCTTTGGTTTGTGTTGGGTATTGTTTGTGTCTGTCTCCATTGACCTTTCATGGGTTATCTGACTCTCATGTCTTGTTGGTGGAATCAGTTGTCCCTTGCTTGAGCTGCCTTCTGAAAATGCAAACAGAATCTTCATGAGAGAGTGAGATCAGTATAGGCTAAATGAAACAAACATTGCTAATTTGGCTAGATTCTAATGGGTGTAGCCTCTCTGTAGCTCTCTGGTAGTGGGAATTTCTTCTAGAGCTGGGTTCTTGGTCCCCATAAGATTTTGCCATGGATCCCAGTTCCAGTTAAGGGTTCCTTGCCACTGAACAGATCTCTTAGCCAATCAATAAGCCAATGATTACCCACCTACGTTTAGCACCACTATTGAACATAGTTTTCTCTTTCTGGGACTAATGTGACTGAGTAAACCATAGGCAAAAAACTACAAATTTAATGTTGAAAGCAAAATTTTAAAACATGTTGATTTTTTGCTATTTTCCTTAAAGTATAATGAATTTTGTGTTTTTTTCTGTTTCCTAGTTTCATTATCTTTATTTTTCATATGATTACTTTCCATATTTTAATATGCATTAAAATAATATTTGCTTTTTGTACTTTGTAGAATAATCTACAGAATAATCTAACCGTTTAGAATGGTAGCAGGAATGGTTTTAAAATATTTTTGTGTTTTAAGTTTTCTTTTATTGACCGTGATTTTGTATTATTTCTAGATCAAAGAGTGGCTCTGTTTAAACTGCCAGATGCAAAGAGCTCTCGGAGGTGAGCTGGCTTCAATCCCATCATCACCCCAGACCAAACCAAAGGTGGCCTCCGTTACCCCTGCAGCCACAGCCAGCAAACCATCACCACCTTCACAGCAGGCTTCCCCTAAGAAGGATCCTGCGCCCAAACAAGACATTGCAAAGGCACCAGAGTCTAAAAAACCACCCCCACTCATGAAACAAGCCACCCTCCATGGACCTGCCCCAGCTTCTGTCATACCACCAGCAGAGGCCATATCCCAACCAGCCCCTCCCAGAGAGCCTGTGCCCACATCTGAGCAGGACAAGGCCGGGGTTGGGGAGGAAAAACCAAAGCCTCCCAAGGCTGGACAGCTGCCCACAAACATAGAGTCTTCATCAACAAAACCTGGTACTCCAAGTTCCCAGATACAGGCACAAACTCAAGAGCAAACAGCTCCTCCTCCCAAAACAGACTCTGCCAAACCCTCACAAAGTTTCCCGCCAACAGGGGAAAGAGTTACCCCATTTGATGATTCTAAAGCCATGCCCCGGCCTGCATCAGACTCCAAGATCATTTCCCGTCTGGGGCCTAGTTCTGAGAACAAGGGCCAAAAGCCAGTGGAGTCAGTTCAAAAGAAGGAAGAGCCCAAGAAAGCACAAAGCAAGATGAGTCCCAAACCAGATGCCAGGACAGCACCAAAAGGCTCACCCACACCTGCTGACACACGACCTACCACTGGCCAAGCTACACCTCCATCTCAGCAACCTCCCAAACCTCAGGAGCAGCCAAGACGTTTCAGTCTGAATCTGGGTGGCATTACTGATGCCCCCAAATCACAGCCCACCACTCCTCAAGAAACTGTGACTGGGAAACTCTTTGGGTTTGGAGTTTCCATCTTTAGCCAGGCATCAAACCTAATTTCCACAGCAGGCCAGCCTGGACCTCATCCACAGGGTGGGCCAGCTGCCCCAACAAAACAAGGTCCTCTCCCCACACAGCCTCCTGCTGCACAGGGGCCAACCAAGCCCACAGATCAGGTGTCACCAGCACCTGCTAAGGTGACACCTGTTAAGGTGACACCTGCGAAAAAGGAAACGAAAGTTCAGGTAGCTGAAAAGTCCGAGGCCAAAGCTGATCAAACTCCAGCAGTGAAGAAAGCAGAAGTGGACAAGAAGCCCCCACCTGCAAAGGATAGCAAGCCCCAAACCACTGAGCCTCAGCAGGCTGCCCTTCCCCCCAAACCTGAGAAGACCTCCAAACCAAAATCAGCCTGTCCTCTTTGCAAAACTGAACTCAACATAGGTTCTCAGGACCCTCCTAACTTCAACACGTGCACAGAATGCAAGAAGCAAGTTTGTAACCTTTGTGGCTTTAACCCTACTCCTCACTTGACTGAGGTAAGCAATGGATAGATGTTATATGGCTATGGATATGTCAGTTTAGGGGGCAAATTTCTGACAAAAAATAGGTTTCCACTGGAGAAAAAAATCACTGTTGATATCTCAAAAAAGTTTAATTTTTATTTCCTGTTACATTCTGATTATAAGTATATATATATATATATATATATATATATATATATATATATATATATATATATATTTGTTTTTTTTTTTGAGGTAGGGTTTTGCTCTAGTCCAGGCTGACCTGGAATTCACTATGTGTAGTACTCAGGGTGGCCTTGAACTCACGATGATTCTCCTACCTCTGCCTCCCAAGTGCTGGGACTAAAGGCATGTGCCACTATGCCCGGCTTATTCTATGTATTTTTAAAGATTAATATACCATAAGTAAGAAGTTGGATAAGGTGGTAAAATACAATAACAATTATTTCATTTCTTCAGGAATTAAAGACATAGCTTCGGAGGACTGTGTGGTTTTCATTTGGAAGCTAAATAAGAGTTGTAATATTCTATTTCCATATTCTCATACCTTCTACTCCTTTTAAGCTATTCTTTTTTTTCATTTTTTAAAATTTATTTTGTTTTACAGGGTCTTGCTGTGTATCCCAGGCTGCCATGTAATGAGTGAGCTTCTTGCTGGGGTCTCTTATGTTCTGGGGTTAGAGGCATGTGCCATCATTCCATGGTCCTCAAAATATTTTTAAATATTTATTTATGAGAGAGAGATAGAGAGAGAGAGAGAAAGAGAGAGTGAGAATGGGTACACCAGGGCCTCCTGACACTGCAAACAAACTCCAGATGCATGTGCCACTCTGTGTACCTGGCTTTGCATGGTAACTGTGTAATTGAACCAGAACATCAAGTGCATGCACATGTTTGTATGTGTGTGGGCACACTTGTATGCAGATTTAGGTGCACATGTGTGTATGTGAAGGCCTGCAGGCCATGCCTGGTGTCTTTCTCTATCACTTTCTGCCTTATTTCTTTTCACTGAACCCAGAGCTCTCTGACTCTGCCTCCCAAGCATTGAGATTATAGGCGTGCACCACCACAGCCAGCATTTATGGTGTGCTGGGATTCCAGCTGAGCTCCTTGTGCTTGCACGACAAGCACTTCACTATCGCTCTTGCATAGGCTTTTATGGCTCTTGTGATATTGCCAATTTGTGATATAGTGGAATACTTTACTGGGAACTGTGGAACATATATGTATGGATTTCTGAGACTGACAAGAATCTGTTAATGAGAAATCACAAATACTCAATGTAAATATCAATAACAGAGATCATTAATATCTATCCAATATTATAGTTACAAAATAATGAATGTATAAGCATCTGTTGCTTGTATGCAAATCACAAATATTTAAGAACCATTTTTCTCTACTTTTGATTTTGCAAGTCATTGAAATAGAAAGGACTGAATGGTTTTAGCAGCTTATAAAAGCTGTGAAGTTTGGTTGATTTTGGCAGCATTTGAACACTTAACAGTTTTTAAGAGCATTCATAGAAAGTTTTCATTTTTTTATTCTGAAAACAAATACTATTGCTATGACTTAGTTATAGCCATCTGATGGCTGTCACTAGAGGATGCAGATTTTCCATTGTCAGCCATGATGTAAATGTGAACTACTTTCTTCTTTAAAGGTAGGTATATGCTGCTTTCTTTCAGTGCCTTTTGAGTGGTAACAACTGATTATTACAGCAAAATGGATTCAATATAAATGTAAAACACAAAACGACCTGATTTTGTCATATTTTTAGTATAGCAGTTTTTGGTTGTGCATTCATGATGGGGAGATTGTGTTTTCCCAGTACAACTGCAATTTATTTAAGCTGTTTGAAAAATTGCACCTTTAATGAGGAGCCTTGTGGTGTCAACACAAAACATTTATTGAAATAGCTCTAAATCAAACTGCACCACTAAGAAAAAACTGCAATTTGTATGTTTTCTAAATACAAAAATGTGTATGTAGTACAATGGAAGGACTGTAACTTCCTGTATATGCATGTATATGTTTGCTTATGCACATGCACGTAAATCTTTGTACCGTCATGATTATTACAATCCTGTAAGGGATTGGTTGAAAGAAGTGAGAGCCTGTTGAGTACCGAGACTTTTTTTGGTTTGGTAAATTAGGGTTGTTAGGCAATAGCTTGGAAAGGTGATTTTTTAAAATATAGAATTATCCAGGATGTGTGGAATTTCAAGTTTGGATAATTTGGAAATATAAATTGTTTCAAGTTTTATTTGAGGTTCTCTTTTAAATATGGTCACTAGAATATAAAATATTTGTTTTTGTTCTAAAGATTTTTCCCTATAGCAAATTCTTTGTGTTTGGGAGATCATATCTCAGGTGGAAAGAATATCTAATGAAGCAGAAGTGACTACTATTGACCTTGTTGTGATCATCCGCAGGAAGTGTTCAGTAGGTGCAGGGCCTGACCTCTACTTTGCAGTTAACTTATGTTCAACTAGTTCCCCAAAGACTTTGAAGAAATGGCACATGTTTTAATAAAAACAATGTACAATGTATTTGCAAGTATGTATGTGTATATAAGGGTGTAAAGGTATATATGCATTTATATGTGCATGTATATGTACAAATACACTAATATACAGATTTATGAATAGCCAACAGATTATATATCTTCATAGGTTTAATTAACAGCATAATATCAGCATTCATAGTAAACATTTTTCATTGTTTCTCTCCTTTAGAAGTCAGGAAAGGATTTCCCATGATCCTTATTTTCTTTCTATTTTGTTTTCAGTCTGTTTGCTGTATTTTTCTTGTGATTCAGTACTTTATGGTGGCTGATTATTGTTTTGTCAGTTTTCAGGAGGAAATTCTCAAAATGCTTAGCCTTTTATGCCTAAAGTGCACCAAAACACCATTCCTTTATCAGAACTCAGTGCTTATATTTGCCTAGAATATTTAACAATGCTATAAGCCTCTTTCTGTCTCATATTAGTCCCTGAGGTAGGATGCTGCTTCCTGCAGGGGCCACACTGCCCTGCTCCTTTGTGCTACTGATTCTCTGGTGTAGAGAATAGAGCTCCCTCATGGTTGGCCATGCGACAGAATAGACAGTATCTACCTCCCACCTGTCTCTAAGGCTGATTCCTGGCCGTCTTGCATGTCAGCCCTCACTGGACTGGAGGTGTACTAAAGGCTGCATAGGCCCAGGAGTACAATCTCAGCTTTACAGTTAACTCTTTAGTGTCCAGGTTATATGAATGGTGCTGTGATCAGTTAACCTCTCATAACAAGAAACAATTCTTTGAGGCTTCATTTCTTTTTTTAAAGCATCTTTATTGTTAATAATTAGTTACATTGTTTGAATAAATCTTATGGTGGTACCCCATTTTCCTCCTCCCTGTCCCCAACCCACTGGGGGCTATCCTCCGTGGTGTAGGGGTCATGAGATGCACAAGAGGTAGCCCATTTTTCCCTCCTTTGTGCATTGTTGCTTCATTTATACCAACACAAAGTATATCTTTTCTTTGCAGTTTTAATGTGGCAGTAGAAATTTCTGGAAGAATACTGAGACAAGCAGCCTGAGTTGGCAATAATATTGTTTAGTGAATTTTAGTCATTCTCTTTTAGTTCAAATGAAAAAGGCACTAACATTATTCATAGTGGAATTTATTTTTATTTTTTTCTGTCACTCTTTCTTGAAGTTACTTTTTGCCATTGAAAATAAGACATTTTGAGACATATTTCCTCATGCTGAATGAAGTCCTCGAGTCACAATTTTCCTTTCTTAGTAGGATGATTATGCATGGCCTGAATGATGTAGAAATAGCTAGCATAGATTTGTCACTAGGCAACAAATGAGCTTTTTGAGCTGATTAAGGCCCTCTGGTGAGATGGAGATCCCTTCAGATTTTTACTTTCTAGCTGGGGTGGCTTCTGCCTTTTCATCAAACTCTCACAAATGGCCTAGTACATCCCTAGGTACTGCATTGACTTGACAAACAATAGTATAAAAACCATTTCCAATACTAAAAAAAAAAACCTTTAAGAATATTCACATGAGCACACATACATATGTAAACATGCATAAGAAATTAAAGGTTAAAAGAATAATCAAAGATCAACTAGGAAGAGAGGAATGTAATATTGGTTTTAAAAGAATTACATTGTGGAGGTCTACATTTTCTGTGAAAATATCTGGCATTTGGGGCATAGAAGGATACCTGAGAGCACTTTTATTACTAGTATAATATTAATAACCTGGTAGTGTTGAAAAAATTATACAGTTTCAGGACAAACTTAGTGTTAACTTAAAAAAAAAGAAATTTCCCCTATTCATCTCATTTTGTATGCATTTTAATTAGTTTCTATTGTGGGCAGTATGGTAGCTCTGTATCTCAATCAACATATAACATATTTTCTGTGATAAAACACCTTAATATTACTCAGTTCTGTGGATTTGTGTTTTATTCTACACATTATCCTCTTACTAGGGAATTAAGTTGTCATTTTTATTATCAACAAACTGAATGTTTTTGACTTAACTGTTTGTATTTTCATTCTTTCCTAAGTAATACTGAGTCTCGCTAGTATTACTAAATCAAGGACAGGACCATGGGATTTCAGATCCTCTTGGGAGATGTAGAAGCTGCTAACATTGCCACCTCCCATACATGTGATTTCTTCCTCACAATAGACTCTTTAAATTTAAATAATATCATTTAAAGTAGTATTTATTTATTTGGAAGTCTAAAATATTACATTGTCATTTTTTGGGTCAATATTATCTTTTGTTTACTAGAAGTTTTTTTTTTTACATTGAATTTAAGTAATATGAGTCTAATTGTGATTCAGAACAAACATTGTGTGGAGAGTGTTTGCACATGTAAAGTGATATCAGCATGTCTCTTTTCTGAATTATTTTGAAGAGGCTGATATTTGACTAGGCATACGTGAGAGGTATTGTGCCTCACACTTTTTCTGAACAATTCTGTGGTGTTAGCTTCCCCTCAGTTTTGGAGATTAAAATTAGAATCAGGTGCAGTTACCAAGAGACAAAGGTTTGGCCGGGCTTGGTGGCACACACCTTTAATCTCAGCACTGGGGAGGCAGAGGTAGGAAGATTGCTGTGAGTTCGAGGCCACCCTGAGACTACATAGTGAATTCCAGGTCAGCCTGGGCTAGAGTGAGACCCTACCTCGAAAAAAAAAAAAAAGAAAAAAGAAAGAGAGACAAAGGTTTAATCCAGGGCTAAGTCAATGTTTACTATGTTGAAATAGCCCAAGGAATGAAAGGACAAGTGCCACATGGTCTGTGCTCTCTACCTGGAAGTTTTCTTTCCACACAGCTGCTCATCATTGATTGGTGAAAGCAGAAACACAGTGATATGATGATATCTCTGCCATCACACACAGGTGATGTGAGTGTATGATGTATTTTTGTTCAAGTAGGAAGAAAAATGACGGATGTCTCAGTACTCTTTTGGTGATGATGGTGATTGAATCTTTTCTCCTGCTGGTGATTTTATAGTTTCCTTGTTACAGTTCCAGTTCTAGAGTTTCTGGGAATGCAGATCTTAAACTGGTTCTGCAGTGCAGTTGTACAATAGTCTAGTGAGCTTCGCACAAATTCCACGATTTATCTGAAGATACATTGCTAATCTTTGACTCACTGGTCACATATGAGCACTGTGTGGCTGGCTCAGTTTAGAGTGTGTTTTACATATCAAATATAATTGAATGCCTTAGTATAAAATGTAAGATAATAACTTCACATCAGGTATATATTTAGTTAATTATATTTTCCATCACGGGGTTATATTTATTGGGCATTACTTGATATTTTTATGCTATTTACAGGCTCCTGCTTTGTCTTTTGTTCAAGACATTATAAAATTTTCCTAGCTTATGTTTGTCCTTATCAGATAGATCTGATTGTTGTTTTTGGGGTCGTGATGAGTATTTCTAAGACATAGAATTCATCCAAGTCTAGTTAACAGTGTCTGAAACTTTTCTTTCTTAAATATTACTCAACACTCGCTTTTATTCTTTAATTCTGCAGTTATGTATGCAGCTGTTGTCTATTGCCATGTAGATCAATATAGTTCTGTCACTTTGTATAAGAAATACATGAATATCCTTGCATGTTTTAAAATTTTAACTTCTTCCCAAGAATCTTCCTTCATGGTGCAAAACACACTACAATGCCTGGCCTGGCCTGAGAATCAGGGTATAGAGAAGCCATGCCAGCCTTAGAGCTGAGGCATCCTGTGTAACCTGCTGACCCCCCTCGTCCCAATGATCCACCTCTACTTTTAGAAATCTTGAAATTATATACTGTCTGTGATTTTGAGTGAAAATTTTCAGCTTTGGAATCAGCTTCTATTAAAATATGCAGAAATATAGAATATTAGGAAAATTGTTTGCTGGTTCAATATTTTCTTTCATTATTTTTTATGGCTATTCATTTTGCTTCTACCATAATACCCCAATAATTTGAAATATAGAAGGACTTCCTTAGTCTACTCGGTGGAGCAGTGATATGTCTGAAGCAAATTAATGGCTGCTCCTTCTCCATGACTTAGTGTCTATTCAAATATGCCTTACATTTTTCCTTCCTTCTGTAATTGTCATACAAACACTGTATGTTTAGAAGGATTTGCATTTATAAAAGCATTTTAGGCATCAGTTATGTGTTTTAATTATTTATTTTGAAATGAACATGTGATTTTGCTATGTATAATTTGCTTGAGTTCTTTTTTCTACTGTGCTCTTTCTATAGTGATTTGTCCCATTCTGTTGTTAAGGTAAATAGCTCCACAATGTCTCATGGTGATGATGTACATTATCTTCTTGAAAAGTGAGAAATTGTGTTTCTAGCTCTTGTCACTGTGTCAACAACGCTGTAGTACAATGTCTACACTTTACATTCTTAGATAAATTTCTTAAAATATGTTTATAAGGTTAAGGCAAATGGGTTATAAAATTGTATAAACACTTTTATAATAGTTTATAATACCAAATATTGATAGAAATCATAGTACTAGCAACCATGTATGAATGTCTCTTCCTTTATTTTACTAGTATTTCATGTTTATTAATTTCATGAATCTATAGTTATAGTACACTTCTGCATAAATTTTTTTCTATTTTGAAATTAATCATCATGTAAGTTTTATCACTATCATGAGTTTATTTACCACTTACATTTATCCTTTTAAACTTGCCCATTTATGCCTAGATTGCTTTTTGTGGGAATAAGTCTGTTCATGTTTTATGCTTTATAACATGTTAATCTATCCTGAAATTACTTTTTTCTTGTCTATCACTTGTTATTAATCATCTTTATATAATCTTCAACCATACTTTGAGTTTTTTAAACAGTCAAATGTTTAAATTTATTATTTTGACATGACTTTTTATATGCTATTATGAAAATAGCCCTTTATATTTCATATAAACATCTGCAGCTTGATTTTTCACATAGGTTTTCCATCGATTTCTAACTTTTTCTTGGTATGTAAGAGGAAGAGTCTAATTTTACATATGTATAAAGAGTAGCTTCTTGACTGCAGACCATTTATGAAGTAATTCATCCTTTGTACTCTTATTTGTAGTGACATTTTATTACATAATAAATTTTCATTAAGATAATTTCCTTTTCTAGATCCTTTAGATTTACTGTTAGTTCTATGTCTAGTTTAAAGTGTCAGTACCTTATTATTATTTTATTAAGACATGCTTTCATATTTAATTATGTTAACTATGCATGTAAATCTTGGCAAAGGAGTCTAGTAATAAGATTTTTCCTAACCTGAGATTGAACCTCACACATTGACATGATCAGTTGCTTTTGTATTGTTTCATAGTAGTAAACTTGAGATCCATGGATCAGAGAAAATGGACATTAGTATTTGAAATGTAGCAATACACAGGGAGACCTGTCTCCACCCATATAACAATGATGCATGGGTCTGGAAGGACGCTATGAAAATACTGGGTTTGAATCACAGAAAAGGAACAATGAGTTTGTGGATCTCCTCCTTTTATAACAAACAGTAAGCTAGCTTGTTCTTTGTTGAGGAAGCACAAGCTTGTGAGATGGCCATAGCAATGAGTGACTAGGACCTTGCATTACAGATGCATAGGAGAGTAATATGAATTTCTTCATATTACAAACTCATTTTTCAAATTATGTGAAACATGGAGATATACAGAAAATAGATAATGATGAAAGGAAGTACATTGTTACTGGCCAGCTTTAATCAAGAACTGAGAATGGCAATTTGTAAGCTTTCTTATTCTTGGGTTTGTGTCTGAACACATCCTTCAGCTTCCTGGTTTAAAGATTAGGCTCACAGAATGAAGTGAAGTTCTTGTGACTGGTGCCAGATTGGATTGCTTCAGTCCTAAATGAAATGTCCATTTCCCTATACTTATTTTCTCCATCTTCATTTAAACAGATCTTACTCTATTAAAAATATGAACAAAACACAATAGGAAAATCTACAATATACATAATATCTTTCTTATAACATTTTTATTGGTATATAATTACATATTAGCATAACAATATGCGCAGTATCATAAGTTATTGGAGAAAACCTCTTAAAACCAGGATGACATACCCCTTTATGCATTAGATATTCTCTTCACCAGACTCTTACATTCTCTCCATCACGTCTTTCCCCCATTTCCCCGAGTCATGGTGGGAGAGTTTAAAGTTTGCATAATTGTTAGGTTCTTTTACTCTCTGGACTTTATAGTCAGATAAATACTAATTCAGCAGAAAGTATATGCTATAATTTAATATATATATAAAACCTCATTAGGTTACATGACTTCACATATTAATAAGGTATTGATGTAATTTGAAATGTTGTAGTTAATTTCTCCTTGCTGGGAAAACAACTGACCAGAAGAAGCTTATGTGAGGAATTATGGAGTACAGGGTATGTTCCATCATGGCAGAAGAACTGGCTTACTCCAGTATCCATAGG
>PVHP010011754.1:0-44428 GCA_004024765.1 Zapus hudsonius
TATTATTATTATTATCATTATTATTCAGTATATTTACCAATATCCTCTAGAACTTTGTGGCTACACAAAAGAAGGTGTGACTTGAGTTTCCTGGAGAAGAAGGGGATATTGAAAACTCTGTGATAGAAATGGTGACAAGATCTTTGAGAGCTGAATCATGCCTGGTGGTTTGACCTGTAATCCCAGTTATTTTGGAGGATGAAGCAGGTCTATCAAAATTTTGAGGCCTCCCTTGGGTGTATAAGGCCTCCCTTGGGTTCAAGGTCAGCTTTGGCAAGACCCTGTCTCAAAACAGAAGTTTTTAAAGGGTAGGGAATTTAACTTAGTAATACAGCACATATCTAGCACACACAAAGCCCTAGGTTCGATTACCAGTGCTAAAAAGAAAAGATAGAAAGATGAAAGAAAGAGATAGAGATGAAGGAAAGAAAGGAGGAATGGAGGGAGGGAAGGAGAGAGAGAGAAAGAGAGAGAGAAAGAAAGAAAAGAAAGAAAGAAGAAAGAAAGAAAGAAAGAAAGAAAGAAAGAAAGAAAGAAAGAAAGAAAGCCTGAGGACATTTTTCAGTTGATAAACAGCTTGCCATCTCGCCATGCAGATATGATTGCCTGAGTTTGGATCCCAAGAACTCAGGTAAAGCCCAACTCTGTAAAGGGCATCTGGAATCCCAACATGCATTTGGAGACATGGAAGGCTACTACAGAAGAATCCTCAGAAGCTTGCAGGGCCAGTGAGCCTGGTGAATGCAGGGGTGAATAACCAGAAACTGGGCCTCAAACAAAGTTGGAGGGAAGAACCAATACGAGCAGTTGTCCTCTGACCTCTACACTCACGCTGTAATACACACATATCTGTACTCCCACTTATTATTACACACAGATACATCAAACACACACAAAGGAAGGAAGGAAGGAAGGAAGGAAGGAAGGAAGGAAGGAAGGAAGGAAGGAAGGAGGGAGGGAGGGGGGAGGAAGGGAGGGGAAGAGAGAGAAAGAAGAAAAAAGAAAGAAAGGAAAAAGAAAGAAAAAAGAAAGAATGAAAGAAAGAAAAAAGGAAAGAAAGAATGAAGGAAGGAAGGAAAGAGAAAAAGAAAGGGAGAGAAAGGAAAGGAAAAGAAAGGAAAGGAAGGAAGGGGAGGGAAGGAGAGAGAAAGGAAAGAAAGAAGGAAAGAAGGGGAGGGAGAGAGTGGGATGAGAGACACACACGGAGGGCGGCAGACATGGAAAGAGGGAATTCTGAAAGGAAGATAATGACCTAGAGCAAATGGTCCAGATCTAGGGGCAGCGCCAAAGCTGTGGCCTCCACTCCAAGTCCCCTTATGGCCTGGAGTCAGTTTTCATCTTCATGAACCCCAATGTGCACACCATAGACCTAGCCTCATGCTGGGGCGGAGGAAGCATTTGACAAATGGCAGCTATTTTGATTACATGGTTTCCACATGTTTCCACAGCCCTAACATGACCAGAACAAAGGGAACTTTAGGGACAGGTCATTAATCTTTGTCACCGTATTCCATCCCTTAGCCTGTCTCCCTGCCCATCCCTTCATAAGCATCTCACTATGAACACAGAAAACCTGAGTCACTGAGTGGATTCCAGTGAATCAGGCAGATACGAAAACAGAATAGGGATGACGTAGCCCTTAGTAGCCATCCAAAGACTAAGTGTGGAATTAGAAAATGATGGATGAGTGTAAAGAAAAGAGAGCACCATAGCACCATACTTGTCCAATCACATACAAAGGCCAAGGAGCCATCGGGGCAAAAGGAACCAGACGGGAAAGCATTAGACAGTAAAATATGACCAGTGCATTCACTTGAAACTCAACACGTGAAAATAACATTATTTTTAGCTTTGGTTTCATGACTCAACTTTCCCAGTGTAAATAATTTTTAAGACACATAAGGCAAATATCGGGTTTATGGGAAATGTAAATGAATTTGCAGCTAAAATTAGAGGAGCCCTTCCGGTGGAAAGATGACAAGGAGAGCCAACAAGGAGAGGAGAGACTGATGAAAACACGATGCAGGAACCACAGGACCACAGGACCTAGCGGGTTGATGGACTGGGGACAAAAGATCTGGAAGTCCAGGGTGGGCAGCAGTTTACACAGAAAGATGGCACAGTCAGAGAAAACAGATAATATAAAAGCTCTGTGGGGCCGGTGTGGGGAAGAGGAGGAAAAATGGTGTAAACTGTGTTTTGCTATTCAATCTTCCACTTTGTGTCCTTGGGAACTCCTGGTACTTCCTCCAGCCTTCATATGCACAGGAACACACTGGTATGTATTTTCCATGTTCTGAACAGAAGGTAGACCAGGAAATGATCATCTGTAAAATAATGCACGTGAGGCGTACTGGATGCAACTCTTGCTTTCATGGTGACAAGAAAAGCTTCATCTCTGCTACATGGATACTAGTAGCAACAGAGGGGCTGGAGTGGATTAGAAGGGTCAGGATTCCTGACTCATCCATTACACAAAACTGGGTCTTCTTGCAAAGAATTCTAGACAGAGAAAAGACATATTCTGCATTAAATTCTTATTTGCTCAGAAAAAGAAAATGCTTTTGTAGAACACTAGGTATTTCGGTCCAGATTCAATAGTAAATACTATGTGACCTTGGATACATTGCTCAACACTCCACACCTTTTTAGTCTCTCCATAAGGCTAAATATAAACTTCTATAAAAAGTAGCCATGAGGCTGGGAAGATTGCTCAGTGGTTAAGGCACTTGCCTGCAAAGACTAATGATCTGGGTTTGATTCCCCAGGATACTTGTAAATCCAGATGCACTAAGTGGTACATGAATGTGGAGTTCATTTACAGTGGCTGGAGGCCCTGATGCACCCATCTTTCTCTTTCTCTCTCTCTCCTCTCTGCTTGCAGATAAATGAAATATAAAAAATTAAAGTAGTTACAAAGCTACTATAATAATCTAAGGATATTATTTGGTCAGAATCAAATGCTTTAACTGCCTAGCTCAATATTTAGCTCTTAAAAAGTGCTCATTAATTAGTGGTTACTATGTTTGCAAATACTATTGATGTCACTATTGTTTTTGAAGATGAGTAGTTTCCAACAAAAGTTAGTATGTCTGCAACTCAGAGTAAGTGTGTGTTACTGAGATGTGAGATGATAATACCTGAATTTCTATGGATATGTGTTGCTATACATACAAAATCTAGAGAAAGGGAATTCAAGGTTACTAATATTTAGGACTAAATGATGCAACCCTGATGTCTGCAGCTACTGATCACTCACCTCAAAGGAAGAGGAATGAGTGGCACCTGAGACTAACTAGGGAGCCCAGCTTCTGAAGGTTGTTATGTTGCTATGGCAACTCCCTTGTTTGACCACTATGTACAGTGATGGTGTGTGTGAATCACTTTATTTCATCTTCAAAATGGACACACAAACAAGCGGCTTGAAAGAAATCCTGCAAAGCAACTGTAAGTTAAATTTGGTGTTCAAAAAAAATCACAAGTTAAAAAAATTCCAATAAGACACCCTTCATTCCTTCTAGGAGCTCCTTACTTGGCACACTTAAATGATAAAATGATAAGAGATGAGAGAAACTGTGCAATTAGAAACTGGCAGATGGGGGCTGGAGAGATGGCTTAGTGGGGGACAGAGTTCTTGCCAAGCAAATATGAGGCCCAGCTTTTAGAAACCCGCAACACACAGAAAGCCAGACAGGATATAGCAGGCAACTGTAACCATAGCACACCTATGATGACACGGCAGGTGGGGAGAGGAGAATCCCTGGTGCAGACAGCAGCAGACAGCAGAAGACCCTACATCAAATACGTGGAAGGCAAAGACAGCCACCAGAGGTGGGACTCTGACCTCCACACATCCACCATAGCATGTGCACAACCACACACACATATCATACACATACATCAAAAATAAATTGATAGCCAGGCAAGGTGGCTCATACCTTCCACCCCAGCACTTGGGAAGCTGAGACAGAAGAATGGTCAAAAGTTGGGTGCCAGCTTGGGCTACCAAGTGAGATCCTGTCTAAACAAACAAACAAACAAAAAGGAAATAAACAAATACTCACTATTATTAGCCATGCGCATCCATGAGTAAAATAAGCAATTTCAGTTGAATCCAGAAAAAAACATATGCCAAAATAAATATTGTATTCCCAAGGTAAAATGAAAGAAATGACTGATGTTACACTTGATTTACTAATCGATGTGTTACTAAACCCAAGAAGGCTCACCTCTCCCCTCCCCATCCATCCCTTTGAGCACCGAGTCCTCCAAATCTGGCCCTAAAGGTGTCAGAGTGATTTCTCAGCTGTCTTGCCACCTCTCTGCAGGCCACTGGCAAGCTTTCCAGAACCTAGAGGAACCAGGGTGCTGAAGTCTGAACTCACTTTTAGCAAGTTAAAGAAACATTCCTGAAATATAAAAGTTATCTTTAGAAACTCATATCAGAATAGTGGGTTTTTGGATCTCTTCGTGTTTCACAACTCCTTATTTATTCTTAGAAATTTCATTTCTCTCTACCCACCAATCAACTGAATGACTGAATGTTCTCTATCTAGAGAAAGCATCCTGTCTTGTGTTCACCCCAGAGTCTCTTAAATAATCATTCTCTCTTTAATTAAAGTTCAAGGTTTGGCAATGTAGTATGTGTTTGGTGTTGATGTGACCCCAGGTTTATTTTATTGCTCAATAAAAATAAAATGTATTGATAATCTTATTCTAAGGCATCCCTTCATTCAGTCAGAAAAAGATCCAAACTGATGTAACATTGTAAACTAGCTTCCATATGTTTTTGTTCTTGTAGCTGCGGCATTACAAATCTCTTATTTTTAATAATGCCACACCTAGATGCCTGCAGTCTTCTGCTGGAGAGATTTATGAAGCAAAACATCCTCTGTTTCTGCTCCTGACTGTCTTGACCGTGCAGTGGGAATTGGTATGCACTCACCTCTCTTTGTGTTCCTAGGGATTTCCACCCAGCATATAAACACCCTGAATACTAAAGTAGCTCATATTCTGAGAAAAGTCCAGAGTGATTGGACATTGGCCTTGGGCTTGGGGGGGCAGGTAGGCCATGCTGCTGACCGTGCTGACCAGACCAGTTTCCAAGAAGAGCTCTGAGCTACACTGGATTTCAAAATCTGTTCAACAAGGGCTCCCCAGGCTGGTGTGGGCTATGGGGCTGGTCTGTTTTGCCTGGTCACCATGGAGCCACTAAAAGCTCATCCCAGGGACTTGGAAGAAAGAGTGAGTGCCAGAACCCACTGGCTGTCTGGAGAAGCGAAGGGACGAGGAGCAGGAAGCAGGAAACCAAAATCCCCAGCTGCCAACAAATGACCAAGATACTGTTTCTTGGCATTGCTGTAGGAGTTCTTCCTGGCTATGCAAAGCAAGAGAGACAGGGGGGAAAGGCCAAGGTTTCTCGGGATCCTCAGCTCTTCAGAGAGTGCACCTGGCAGTATAGCCTAGTTCTGAATCACATAGAGTGGGAAAATTGCTCCAACTTTGCAAATCTAGGTTTGCAACAGGGGTCTATAAAATGGGTGGGAGAATGTCTTCCCAATGATTCAGACCCTGCCAAGTACTCACTCAGTGCCTGACTTGAAGGAAGCCACAACCGTGACTTCAGCTACCATGGCTGTAGCCTAGGCGACAAGGACAGGGTTAACCGGATGTGAATGGAATGCAAAACTGTGAGGATTTCTATCTCATTCTATATTTGAGAAGGTGTGACATTATAGAAGAAAACCTGTATGTCATTCAAAATATTCTTATTTATTTGACAGGGGGGAGAGAGAGAGACAGACAGAGAGAGAAAATGGAATCACCAGGGCTTCTTAACACTGCAAACAAAACTCCAGATACATGTACTATTTTGTGCATCTGGCTTTACATAGTTACTGGGGTGGGGGTGGGGGTTGAATCCAGAAGGACAGACTTTGTAAGCAAACACCTTTAACCACTGAGCCATTTCCCAGCCAAAGGTATTGCCTGGGTTAGCCTTGAACCTCTGATCTTCCAGCCTCTATGTTTCCAGTAATTCCCTACCAGTGTGAGCCACCACACCCAGTTATTTTGTTTTGTTTTGTTTTGAGTATTTAAATTTCCAAGTCTGTGAAACTTCAGCAGGACATAATTTTTCTGGCCACAACACACAGTAGGAAAGGTGAGATGAGTGTATTTGTAGGAAATCACATCAGAGCATGATTGATTGACACTCCCCTAGGTGCCTACAAGGACACTATTCACCTCTACATGCATGACCAGGCTGGGGTTAACAATAGGGAATTCTCTTGAACAACATATCAAGATTCAAGAAGCTCCAGGAGAGAAAAGGTGTCCCAGTAATTTAACTTTGGAAATTCCAAACCAGGCCACTTGGTAGCTGGTTTCCTCTTCTGTAGGAGCAGCTGGGCCGCAGTCCGTCCTCACGTGAATTAGTCTCTCTGAGCTCTGGAGCTGTTGTCCTTAATGACTGTAATCCCATCTCGTCTCAAGGAAGTATTGTTTCCCTGCCATTTGAGTTTCTGCTGTCACTGAGGTATGTTGGTGCACAGGGACTTAAAAGCTGATCCTTTATTTATCATGGTTAAATGCTTGATAAGCAGAGAAAGGTTTTGATTTTCAAACTGGCCCATTCTGGGATCTTTTAAAGGGAATACTCACTCAAGTTTTTTAATAAAACTCCACCAAAAAAAGGCTCTGGATTTAATAATAATTTGAGACAGAAAAATGATCCCTTTCACCTAGAAAGTTTTCAGCTTCTTTGTTGGAGATATTGGTTGGATGCAAAAAGTTAGGGACAGAAGTGAGTGAAGCAGAGCAATCGTTTAGATTTCTGGAAACTCAGGTCTCTCCTTTGGCTCTGATGCCTCAAAAGAATAATGGGGGAGGGGTGACAAGGTTTTATCAGGGAACTTCTAGGATCTGTCTCCAATAGATACAGCATAAGGGAGAGTGTCTGTCAATATAGGATACTATATTGAGAAGCCCTGTGAGTTCTAGGAACATGGTGACATGTCTTCTAATAGACTTCTTTTTTCTCTTGTGTGTGTGTGTGTGTGTGTGTGTGTGTGTGTGTGTGTGTGTGTGGTCTATGCACATGTGACCTATGCATATGTGGGCAGATGCTCATGCCCCATGTACATGCATGTGGAAGCCAGTGGTGGACATTGAGTGCTCCCTTCTATCACTCTTCTGCCTTATTTCCCCGAGACAGGTCTCTGAGTGAACTGAGAACTTGCTATTTAACAGTGATATTGATTGAGCTGTGAGTACTCCTGGTCAGAGGTTGCAGGCACGTCCTGCCATGCCTGGCCTTTTATGTGGGGATTGAACTTAGGTCCTCACGCTTGTGCAGCAAGTGTGCCTACCTGCTGAACCATCTCCCCAGCCCTAGACTTCTTAATTTTTCAACCTCTCTCTCCTCTCTTCTTCCTCCCTTGTGCATTTCTCATCCACCTATCCCACCACATTCCAGCAAGTGGGAAGGAGAGGACACTGTGGACAGACTGCTAGGGTGGAAGAAGAACATGGGGAAGCTGAGAAGTCATTACATTACCCAGAGAATAGGATCCAAGCATTTCCCAGAATGCCCAACTGCTTATCCTCTCTTTCCTTTATTAAAAAAGTGTAATACCCTCTTCAAAAGCAGGGTATGGTGGCTCACGCCTTTAATCCCAGCACTTGAGAGTCAGAGGTAGGAGGATCACTGTGATTTCAAGGCCACCCTGGGACTGCATAGTAAATTTCAGGTCAGCCAAGGCTAGATGGAGACCCTACCTCAAAAAAAAAAAAAGTCTTTTCAAGAATGGCAAGCATTTACAATGTTCCAATGAACTGAAAATCTACTCAAATGTATGGTGAAAGAAAAAGCAAATATACAGCAGCCAGTGAAATTTCATATTAACCCCACCCCCCTCCGAAGGCACTAGATCTGTGTAATAGAGTAGAATTTATTCGGAGCACTTGGGCTGAAAATGAAAATAAGAAGAAAGGTCACACTGCCAAGTCAAAACTGTGCTCACCTAGAGAATGGAAGATAACAGTGCTAGTCAAAGGATCAATGGGGTCATTGGCTGCGGGGGAACTCCCTGGATGAGCACAGCCACTCCTCCTCGTAGATTCTGGAAGTTGGGGTGTTTCAAAGATCCACAGGACCCTTCTCTTTACCCCATCTGTGGTCACTATCACGGGCAGCTGTCACTCCAGCTTTGTTCCAGGCATTCAGTCTTGTCAAGATGTCCAATACATAAACACAACGAGTAGGTGTCCAGATCAATGCTGCTTAAGTATAATCTCGTTTTCTGAGTCTTGCTTCTTTTGCTTTCTATTTATTCTACTAACACGGGACAGTTGGGCATTGAGCATTGTCTGTGCATTATAGTTACTTTTTTTTCCTTTTTGCGTTATCCGTACAAGGTTTGATGGTCCGTGGTAAAAGCTGAGGAGAAAGTGCTTTTGATTGCATTTGAAATTACACCAGTGGAATGAGCTTCCAAGCCTCTTGATTCTTTTCCATGATCTTCTTGTTTTCATTGTAAAGACGACAATAAAATGAAAACACAAATGTAAGGAATTATTGGTTTAGATGTTTTGGGTCTTTCTTTCAAGCTCTTTTGATGTTTTCTTCTCCAACTCCAATGTTGCAGCTTCCACAGCTTGAAACAGTTCCCTGCCTGCTGGTGCCCTGGCAAACATTCTCTTAGTATTAAGACAAATCAGAATCAGGAGGTATCTAATTGTGCTGGTTTTGATTTCGTTAATACAAAGTGAAAGATTAAAACGGAGCAGTAACTGCAAAAAGATTTCTTAAAGCGACAGTCCCAGCAAGCCTTTCAAAGACCAGCTCAAAAACCAAAGCCTTGAAAATTAAAAATAAATAAATAAATAAAATTTCAGGGAAGTACAACCATCACCGAGGTTGCCTCACAACCTCTTTAATAAAAAAAAAACAAATACGGGCTGGAGAGATGGCTCAGTGGTTAAGGCACTTGCCTCCAGTGCCTAAGGCCCTGGGTTCAATTCCCCAGGTCCGACATAAGCAAGACCCACAAGGTGGTGGCCATGGTGCGCTCTCTTCTCTCTCTCTCTCTCTCTCTCTCTCTCTCTCTCTCTCTCTCTCTCTCTCTCTCTCTCCTTGAAAATGAATAAAGAAAATATTTAAAAAAACAAATTCGTTACTGCTTGAACACAGACACAACTGTGAAGACCGTCAAATAAACTTTATAACGGTTTCTTCCCCCACAATTTTTACATCTCTCCTGTTAGATCTGTCACTCCTGGTGGCTATTTGAGCTGTTTTGTCATACTCATCTTCCGTCTTGCTTTCTTCCCCTTTCTCCTGTTCTTGGGGTTCCCAACTATACCCCAGCTTTCTCCAGGGCTCCAGCCTTCTTTTAGCACATTTCATAACTTCACGTTTATTTAGAACAAAGTAAGACTCCCACTGTGTACATGTACCGCACTTTTACTATTCAGTCATCGATTGATGAGAATGTAGGTTGATTCCATGTCCTACCTGTTGTGAATAGGACAGGACCAAAGCAAACATGTATAAAAGTAGAAAGAAGGCTGAATTGTGGGGTGGGAAAAAATGGGGGGGGAAGAGGGCAAAGTTGTTTGAAAACACCATAATGAATCTTAATTCTTTGCACGCTAATAACAATAAATTAGAAAAAGAAAATAAAAATTTTAAACTCTCTGTATGTTTGTCATCCTGGGTGCCTGCCGTCCAGGAGTCTTTTACTGGGTGTGACCTGTACAGGATCTCTGGATTTATTCAGCCTTTGCTCCTTGAATCTACATGGCATTTCCATTTTGTCACAGGGTCAGTGATGATCTGGGGACTTTTCAGATCTCACTATGCACAGTTGCTAAGGGCACAAACAGGTAGAACTTTTTCAAGTCAGTTCTGACCACATACAAAGTTATTCCTAGAAATTGTAGCAAAATCTCCATCTTTCCTTCCAAGTTCAATTCCAATTGTTTTAGGACTGTATGTCATTTTCTCTAGTGATTATGTTACCATTCACTAAGAGCAGCTTTCATGTACAACGGGAAAATCAGTCTTGGCCACCCAAATGCATGTTTTTGTTTGTTTGTTTGTGTTTTTTAACCCCATGGAGAGTTAAGAAGAGGGAGTATTTTACCTCACTCAGGTGTGGACTCCATTTTCAAAGTCCCATGAGGGACATGTGAATGGGCCCCATAAAGGAAAACCCCAATCTACACCTCGCTGTGCACCGAATCGCCTGTCATTCTCTGTGACAAATGTCTCAAACCCCAAATTGTGAAATGCGGTTTGACCACAGAAAATTGAGCACTTGACCTGGTTGCAAGAATCAACACCTATTATATATTCCATCATCATCTTCTTCAATTAGGGAACAGGAAGTGTCATGCCCGTCAGCTGAGCTTAGAAGGCTAAGCAGAAATTGGCCAGATAGGCAACTGGAAGAAGTGTCTTCAGAAAAGGAAGTTTCAAGAACAAAGAAAAGAATGATAAAGTGAGAACTATGGCAGGATTGGAGGCTCGTGGTGACATGATGATAAAGAAAATGAAAGAGACATCAGTAGAGACAGCTCACAAATGGCTTTGTATTTTGAGCCAATGCACGGAAATGTCCTCCAGGAGCACAAGGGATGAAGGACTTTGAGCAGGAAGATGGGACACTCAGCTCTACAGCCTACACAGATGCCCAGTGGCACGGAGAATGGACAACGGTGCCACGAAGGCCACTGCAGAAACCCAGGGCAAAGTTTGTAACTGTCTGAATGGAGGCTACAGGAAAGGAAAGGTGGTTTGGACAAAGCATTATTATAGGAGAGACTGACGGAATGTGCAGGGAAACCAATGCAAGAGATGAGACAGAAGAGTCCTTGGCTCGGTTCAGGCATCATTTCCTGCTTGGCAGGTGCAGTGTGGATTCCGGGCTCTGCAGCCTGCCTCATCACCTGTGTCCTTGCCAGGGACTCTGTCACTCTGCTCTGAACATGCATTCTCTCACGCTGCTATCTGCTGTTCTTTTCTCTTCTTGAATCTTTCTTGTTAGCATGCCGCACCATCCCATTATATTTAAAAAGCTCATTTCACTCAACTTTCTTCCAACAAGCACCCCTATATTCTGACCCTGTAAAATTCTGTCTCCACTTTTAGGAGTGTAAATATTTAAATCAAAAAGATAAGGACCCAGATGAATATTTATCAAGACGATATTTTCTGCAAATATAATAAGCTAATTTAATTGCATAATGATTTAAGCATAATTATTTAATTGAAATGAATACCACCGAGATCAGTGCAAAATTTTATACTTTTATACAGAAGTTTTAATTTTTCAATCATCTTATTTTTGTTGAATCAAATTTCTTTTGGTTACACATTTGGCTATTTTTTAAATTTTGTTTTCTAGCCTTAGTTTTAGTGATGTGATTTATTTTCAAGACTTATATTTGAAGGTCTATATTTTCTCACCAAGAATTGTCAATTTTCAAACAATAGAAAGTTTTTCAGTGCAACGTCTTGTCAGTTTTATTTCATATTATTTCTATAAATTGCATGATACACAAACTTGAAAAATAGCACAAACTTATCCTTATAGACTAGCTAAAGCATAAGAAAAAATAGAAATTATTATCAAGTATTATAAAATAGCCCTAGTGTTTAAACTCCCGATGTGTCATAAATTACTTTTAGTATATGTATTTCTTCCATAATTTCTCAGCATTGAGATTATTTTGCCTCTTATCTGGGTGGATCTGGTAGGGTTTATTCTTTGTCAGAGTAGAATGTAGGAAACTTTGCTCTCAGAATTCTGCTGTACTGAAACAATTTGAAGTTTCAATAAACTGATTTGTTCTGCTGTTTACTGATCACAACAATAAACAGATGTGATGCACAGAACAACAGGAGGATCAAAAAACTTTCCAGCAATGTATACACCCAATATCATGTAGTCTCTTTTATTGCTAATACTAATTACCAAGTTCGGAACAAAGCCTCAGAGCGGACAGAGGTGCAGGTTCTCAGTGTGCTGCAGGTTTTAACATCCTTTACTCTGTGCCAGCTCCTCCTGAGTGTTTCTTACCAAACTCGGATCTTCTGTCTCTTCAACACTCATCCTTAGTATATTCCCTGGCTTCCTGTACAGTTTTCTGTGAACATGTGTCTAGTGTAGCATCCTGAGATACGGGGAAGAGTGAGGTTCATCTGTCTGAGCTCTGATTCTGTCCCACAAACTTCTAGACTTTCTTTACTTCTGGCTGTCATGAAAGCAACCCTACGACATTGTCAAGAGCAATGGATTGCAAGAGGCCAAAAACCAAACCAAGAAGGAACTATCCTGGGTCTCTGAACCATTACTTTTAAAAAGCTGCCCTGAAGCTTTTTCCTCAAAATTGTTCACAGCAAGGTAACTAATACACCTGCGTAATGTTAATGGATAAGATGTGGTAGGAGAGCTATGGACATCTCAAAGGGAAACAGAATAATAAATCCGTGCAAACAGGGTCAACCAACTTTTGACAAAAATAACAAAGTTAGAAGAAAAGAGAGTCATTTCAACAGTGTTAGCAAAATACCGGTACATCCACAGGCAAATAAAAACATTGTAAATCACAATTTACTCAAAAATTAATGCAAATGGATGATGAATCTCAATATAGAAGGTAAAAATATATTTACTCATAAAAACAAACAACAGAGAATATTTTGGGGACCTAGGATTAGGCAAGAGAGTTTAAATTTACCACCAAAAGTACAAATGATAAAAGAAAAAATTGGTAATTTGAATCTCAACAACTCTGGAACATTGTTTTACCAAAACCTATGAATAGAAAGATATACAAACTAAGAGATGTTTAGTAAATATAAACTTTCAGCTTTCTAGGAGCCTTGCAACATCAAAAGAAGATATACTAATTGAATTCTTACATATAGGAAGATTAAACTTAAAGCAAGATGTATTTGAGGAATCCCAGAGGGGTTGCCCTGAGAAGAAAGATGGCTGAGGTTCATGGAGGAAGTCTTATTTTGTCTACCATCTGTGCCCCTAGTTGTGGGCTAAGCAACTTAAAATATTCACTAGTGAGCATGTCAGTGTGAATTGTCAGAAAGGGGTGTGTGTATGATGGGTGTGTGTGTTCAGGTGGACACCGGTGGGGTCAAAGGACACTTTCAGATTTTTGAGGCAGAGTCATTCATTCTCATACTTGCTCAGTACTACATTCACCCAGCTAACTGGTCTGTGAGCTTCTAGGGAATTCTCCCATCAGCTCAGCCTCTGTGTGCTCACTTTACAGAGGCCCAAACTTCCAGCCTTGACATGGCATCAGGGGATCTGGACTTAGGTACTTGGGTTTGTGTGGAAAGTCTTTATCTACTGATCTATCTCCCCAGCCCTCAAATACCTTCTGAGAATAAGCTTTGATTCCTACCTCCTCCTAATTATTTATTTATTTATTGATTGATTGATTGAGGCCAGAGGAGGAGTGAGGGATTGGCAGAGGGAAAAGTAATAAAAATAATATTTTTAAGAATAAAGTTTGTTCAGTGGTTTCCACACTCCACACATCATTCATGTACTACACATCTAAGATCCTGTTTAATTTTCTGGATATCATAGGGACAAGAGGCTAGTATTAAACGACTTATTAATATGAAAACTGAGCCTTAGGGAGGTTAAGTAAGATCTAGATGGCTAGCTACATGATGTGTAAGTAGAGCTTTCTTCTTCCTGGCTGCAGTATACTTCTTTAAAATATTCTTATTTGTTTATTTGCAAGGAAAGAGAGAGAAAGACAGAGAAGGAGAAAATGGATGCACCAGGGCTTCCAGCCACTGCAAACAAACTCCAGAGGCATGTGCCACTTTGTGCATCTGGCTTTACATGGGTACTGGGAAATGAACCCAGGCAGTCAGGCTGTGCACCTTAACCACTGAGCCATCTGTCCAGCCCCGACTTCTTAGCAACAGAAAATAAAACATGAAAAATAGTCTTCCAGTTCACCCTGCTAAGATGATGGGTGCCTCACTCTCTTCTTCTGAGTCTCCTTCAACCAAGTTATTCCCTCCTTCCTTTCTGCCGACTCCTATCAACTTTTTCTCCCCAGCTCTTACAGATTACCTCCAAAACACTCCTCCTTTCTATTAAACAAGTTTTCCTCGTTTGGAATTTTTGTAATAAGTGTTTTTTAATATTTCCTGACCAGCACAACCAAGAATCTCTGTCTCAACCTCCCTTTCTCCTTTCCTCTCCTTTTGTCTTTATCTGTCTCAATTCTCCTTCTTTTGAGCCAAAGAGAAACTAAGGATGAGTTCATTCTATATAAGAAAAAAAAATAAATTCAATCTTTATTAATTATATACCTCAGAACTTTGACACTCATAGAACTTAAGATATTACATTGTAATTTCCACTTGCAAATCCTGTCCTAATACAAGAAGGTTTCAGTCACTCCATTGGCTCATATTTTGTCCCTACATATTATGAAGTCCTGGTGTGCTTTGGACACTAAACTCTTATTTTGAACTCTGCTAAGAACTATTTAGTCAAGTGGTTAAAAGTAGATGGACACACTTAAGATATTTACTAAGTCTGAAAGTTTGTTACTGTGTCCATTGATATCCATCACTTATCTTTCATGAAATCTATGCCTCATCTAGAAAGATAAATGCCACCTACATTTCATTCACTTAAATCTACAAGGAATTACCAGTAGCCTTTAATTAAATTTCATCTTCCTAACACTTTACCTTTTGGCAAGTCATGATAAGCACCCTCCCAAAATCTGTCCCAGAACACAAAGACCAGATTTATTAAAAGCCAAAGTAAACAGGTGTGTCTACCATGTTGTATTAAAAAAATACCATCCTATCTACTTATGGGATTTCTACCCCAGTGCTTAATCCCTGTATCCACACTGATTTATAATGGTTTAGTTTCCCCTTCCATCAAGAGGGATGGGTGTCCAAGAAAAATGACTTCCCCTTGCGTAAAGAAACATGCTCACTCACACATCACTTTTACATAGCTCTCAAATGGCTCTGAGAGCAATTCCTGTCTAACAGGTCTGCAGTCCACTTCTTGTAGCTCATTCTGTGGCTTATTCTCCAAGCTTCTGCTACTCTTCCTCCAAGCCAAATCAAAACAAGACTGTTGTTCTCTCAGGCTCTGACCTCCAAAGGGAAGAACGCTTGTGTTATCTTTTCTGAGCATTTAAAAATAAAAGGAGGGCAGAGGCTTAGCAGGTAAGAGCCCTTGCTGTGAAAGCATGAAAGAGGAGAGAGCCCTGATTTGCCCTGAGTTCCATTCCCAGGCACATATATAAACAGCTGGACATGGCCACGCATACCTGTAACTCCAGTCCTTTGTGTGTGTGTGTGGGGGGGGAATACTGGGGCTCCAGTCTCACCAACATCAGCAGTTTCTAGTTCAGTGACCAATTAATTCTACCTCACAGAAACAAGGCGGACAACCAAGAGGAGATGCCCAACATTCTCTGACCTCGGCACCCATGGGCGTGGAACACACACATCTGCACACACATGTACATATACCTATAGCTCACACACATATGCACACATAACATACAACACACACAACTCCTCATAAAATAAATAAGCTAAAATGAAAATGAAATAAAACATTAAGGTCAACCGATAAGATATTAACAGCAATTTTTCACTTGCAAAATGAAAATGATGCAGTTGAAAGAGAGACAGCCCCTATCTTGGGTTGAGTTTCCCTTATGTATAAGGAGAACCCAGAGCTTCTGCCTGATCCCTGGGGAATTCGGATGAGAGCTGAGGATGCTGGCTGGGTGCTGGGTGCTCCCACTGGATGCTAAGTCACTTTATAGGAGTTGGGGGGAAAGGACGACTCCAGGCTGGGATGCAACGCAAGTTACCAAAAGGCCATGCAGATCAGAGCAGTGGCAGGAAAAGGGGCCAGCTCCCTGGGAACAGATGCACTGCATCGCTTGTGCTCAGAGAACAGAGGCTACAGCCAAGACAAAGTCATACCTCAAAGATTATGCCAGAAGACAGCAGTGGCAGACAGGAGGGCACAGCTCAGCCACCATGTGGTCTGTTAGCCTTGCCAGAGCAAAGGAGAGCCAACCTCATACAAGATAGCTACTTTGTCCCCTTTGATGCACAGCCGTTCTCACTCTTGGTTAGAGGACCTGGGCTTTACAAGTAGTGGCCAACACTGTGGAGACCCAAGACCCATAAATACAGCAAGAAAAGAAAGCTGATTCCTGTTAATGCTTGTTAATCTCCAAATGACTGAAGGAGGCCTGAGGAGATGGCTCAGCAGTTAAAGGTACTTGCTTGCAAAGCCTGCCAGCCTTGGGTTTGATTCTGCAGTACCCACGTGAAGCCTGCATCTCAAAGTGTCACATACATCTGGAGGTGTTTTGTTTGTTTGTTTTTTCAGTGGCAAGAGGTCTTGGCCTCTCTCTCTCTCTCTCTCTCTCTCTCTCTCTCTCTCTCTCTCTCTCCCTCTCCCCCTCTCTCCCTTTCTCTCTCTCTTCTTAAAAATAATTTTTTTAAAAAGGAATTAAGGAAACGAGAAATGACCAAATTGCCTCAAATTGGGATTAAAGGAACCGTGATGATATATTTTTACCTATTAAGTATAGAATTTGAATGTTAAATCTTCACATACCTCATGATAAGGTATTTGACTGCAATAACCAGTAGGTAAATTTTGCCCAAAAAAGTATGTAGTTTTAATTTTAAAGAGTAGGATTCACGTTCTGAATATTTTTGGCAGCTCCTTCTTCCACTCTGATTTTACGCTTCACACGTGTGCTGAGTGGTTATTCCCACAAAGAAGCCTTGCACACCAGTGTCCAAGAGCCCCTCCTCCTACCGCTTTCCTCTTACCTTCTTCTATTCCTCCCCAGAGCATGACACTATATGGAATCTCTATGTTTATGTCACTCTTCTCTGCAGAGACAGAAGCTCCATAAAGCCAAATTTTAGTCATTTGGAATATAATTGTTCTAATGCCACATTGTAAGGGCTCAATAAACTAATATTTTTTTTAAAAAAGCTAAATTCAGTATAGATTCCTGCAACTGGACCTTTCCTGCTTTCCTAAATTATATAATGCTGATGATATTAATATCATTCCTCTGAATTAGAGAATAAGAGTCTATCTATAAATTTATTTTATGAATTTTAAAACTACAAGTAATTGGTGGTTACTGTCTTTATTCTTGTCATACACATTTTTGATTTGTGGGGTCTCCAAGGACATCGATAAAATTGCAAAGGGGCTGGTCCACATTGCCTACACCCTGAGTTTGCTCCTTCATTCCTTTGGATTAGCAGGAAAGTTGGAACCACTCTTTCTCCCCACTCCTCTTTACTTTCCAAATCCCTGACCAATGCCTGAAAGGCCTTCAGTGATTCAAATTTGTCCTTCTTCTTGGAGCTGTCTGAATCACTTTCTTTTATGAATTGAGAAATGAACTGTATGAATATATCAGATATTGGTCATATTCCGATTGAGTAATACTCTTATCTTCCCCCTGCCCGCTCCCTCCACTGCGGGCCCTCCTCAGTGGGCTTATCAGTTTTCACTGTGTGGTCATGAATACACCAATGCTCTGGTCAGTCTCCTGCTTGGTTGGGGGAGCAATGCCTCAGAATATCCCCTCCCACCCTGCGGCCCTCACATTCTTTGCATTGGAGAGCATCTTATAAGCCTCCTTGACTGCTGAGCTCTCAGCAGCCTCTGATTTTCTGCTTTGAGGAGTCTTGAATCTCCTCAGCTTCTACGGCCATCTCCCTGGATGAAGTTCTCAGGCCAGCAGTGAGAGGGGCATTGGGAACTTACCATTCAGACCTGGTGGGAAATCAAGTGCTTTGCCCATGGCTTCATTGTTTTAGGGGCCTCATGGATCTCCCTGACCAACAGTTCAAAATGTTGAAGAAGAGTTTGAATTGGGTCAAGGCTTTCCACAGGATGCAGGAGACTAATTAACCCATTCATATTTACAGCACAATGAGTAGGCTACTCAATACGCCTGTTATATACTTCATGTAGAATACGCATAGTCCTTAAAATCAAATTATAATAAACTGAGTTTGGTATTATCTAAATTAGGAGTTAAAAACTCTATGTTCACTTAGAGTCTTGATACATGTTAAATGGAAGCTTCCTCAAACATTCCCTGGCCCAGCACTGTGAATGATAACAATGATTATTTTTCTGGGAAGACGTTCTGATGTGGCATATTCAAGTATTTAGCTGGAAATGGTAACCTCTATTCCTGTGTGTATCTATCTCTGAATAAAACTCTATGAATGTAACACTAAAAGATACTCCATTTGCAATAATTATCCTTGAATTTGCCATAAGGAATAATTTAGTTCTATGAAGGTTGGCTTTTTTCTTAATCAGTTTCAAATGGGATCTTTTATTTAAACTAAAATCAATCAAATCCATCATAAATATTGAGATTGATTTTTGAGGCCTCAAAGCTGAAGGACAGTCCCACCACAGTTCACTAAAGGTTTAAATGTATTTTACATTTCAATATCAAAACGTAATATCTATATGGAACTGAAATCATAATCATGGAAGGGAAAATTGAAATCTTTCTCCTACTGGATGATGAATCATATAATTAAATCTGAATTTAAAGACATTCTCAAAGCTTCAGTGCTACAGGCCCAAATCAAAAAGATTAGCCAGAGAGATATGGAGAGATGAGTGCTCAAACTTTTTAGCTTAGAATACAAACTTGATTTGCCTATCATCCTTTTCAATTATGAAGCAATCATCAGCTATAGACTAGCAGGTTAGTCTATGGTTTTTTTATACACAGATGCAATTAGTAGACTTGGCAGAATATGTTTATGAAGTCATAGTAACAAAATCTTGCAGATGGGCCTACCACCAAGGCTCCAATATTAATGTTCTCAAGTTCAAGTGCATCCTATCCTTGGATGGTGTTCCTGTCAGTGTCTATATAGAAATTCTAACCAGAAATTATTGTTAGTGAATATGTAACCACTCTTCTGTAGTTTGTGTTAAGACAATTTATATAAGGAAAATGTGAAGACTGTTACCCCCTATGGCTCATGCCCTCCTCTCTATAGGGTTCATACTAGGTCGTCAGTGCCAGACACACTTTCTCTCCCATGGAGCAGGCTTCCAGTCCAATTGGATCCCAGTCTATGGAATAGTGTAGCCCACAGGTAAGGTGGGTCTTCTCACCTCAATTTACCTAATCAAGATAATCATTCCCAGGCATGCACAGAGGATACTTTCTCTAGGGAATTCTAGGTCCTCTCAAGTAGACAATCACAATATCTTTGCATAGTACCTAGACTTCAAATTACTGGAGATTTTAACACTTGTTTTTCCATCGGTTTATGTCTGGTTTCATCAACGGCAATGCTTTAAAATTTTTACACTATTTTATTACTTCCGTACAGATCTAAGGAAATAGAGACTATAAAGATGGGTTATTTCTCAGTTGAATATCCAAATTTGAAAAAGGATGACCTGAACAGTGAAATGGTCAGTTACACTGTCCCCATAGGCCCATCCTCAGCAGCTTGTAGCAGTCAGCCAGTGGTGACAGGAGATGAAAGAAAGCCTGGAGGCACTGTCCCTTTCCTTCCTCACATGATAGTCTTATGACCACTATTTTGGGGCTTCTGAGTGGCATCACCCATGTCCACACAGTTTTGGATTAATGAGACACCATGTTAGTAGATGTAAGAAGTAGGGTGTTAGCAAAAAAGAAAGCCCCATTGGTAAATAATCTGTAGGAGCTTAGCTTTCTACAAAAGAAATGTTTTTCGTTGTGCTAACCTAAGAGTCAAGAAACAGCACACTCTGGAATGAATTAAATCAAGCACATTAGCTAAGCCATGTGTTACTAGCATAGTAGTTAGTTAAGAAACAAGAAGACCAAAATTTCAGAAGTCTGTATATTTTCTTTAGGAAGAAACATCCATGGGGATGTTGCTTTTCAAGTTCCCAGTTTACATTAGGAGAAAGATTAGGGGGAACTTGGCCTGTTTATTAATTAGGCTTTCCTAGGCTTTCTTTGTTTTGAGTAAACTTGCTAATCCCTGTCATAATGGATCTTACCATACCTGGTGAATCATCCTAACAAAGTGACCTTGGCTTAGGAAATTGGAGGCACAGTTTAAAGAATAAGCCATATTCCACAAATAAGTTGTGTTAAAGATGGTACCTTTAAGAAAAGCAGCACTGAAATATTTTTCTTCTTGTAAAAAGATGGAAAAAGGGAATCCATGTCAATGAATATTTATTTCAACTAGAAAAGTCTTGCTCTGATGTCTGGTTTGAAACACAGATGAAAATACCATCAAGGTGCCCAGAACAAAGTTATTTTATGAGTAGGCCAGCAGCTAAGGCTAGAGCAGTTAATCACATTCTTGTAACATCTTATTTTTAAATTTGTGTGAGTGGTTTTTCCCTTCCTATGGAATAATGTGTAGTAATTAAAGCCAGCAAGTCCCTGATTAGTATAAAAAATGTAATTCTTATTAAATTAAGAGCAATAATGCCTTCTGTCCCTGTAGCCAGCTAATACCTAGAGGACCCTCAAGCTGAGTGTTTGTGTGTAGTGAGAAGACCATGTTAATGTAAGAATGCTGAGAACAGTGGATCTTTCAAATGGAATAACAGGCAGCCTACTTGGGAACTTGGCAGGGCACGGTTACTCCGAGGTACACTTGGCCAGGGTACACAGATCTGGTCAAAACTGCCATGAGATGCAGGATGTTTGGCAAGGAAGTTATTAAACTCCATCCTTTAACCATTTGATTTAATAATTAAACTAAATGCAACTAGCCAGTTGCTGGCCTGGAGGACTCATCATACTTCCTATGTTCCTACCTACCTGAAACCATGTAGGAGCATCACACTCAGTGCTTGCTGACATCTGGGTAGAGTCTGCTGAATGTAGAAGTCTATTTCTATGTTCTCATGGCCTTTTAAGACACACCATGAAGAAAATGTTTTGTAGGATCCAACTATCATATTATAAAAGCAACTGCACCTTTAGGACAATTAAGTCATAAATTGTACTTCAAAAGCATTGTGTACTTCTTCTGTTAGCTTTTTAATAGTTAATATTTTGCACATATCCACACAGTTCTTCAATGTACCCATCACTCAGTGATGCACAACATAGCAAATGGCATGTGAGAGGTAGACAATATTATTTATTGAACAAATATGAAATTATTATCAAGCAGATTATTTTTAACTCAGAGCTACTGCTACCAAATTTTAGGCATATTAAAAAATGCTCCAAAATTTCACTAGCTCAGGGCACATTCGAAATCTTCACACAGGTATGTCGCTTTAGCTTTTCTTTGTAGTGCCGTTGATCTAAGTTTGTAAAGCAAATTAATTGTGTAAGCAAATTTCTAGGAAATGTAAACAATATTTCAAAGAATGTTCAAATTAACTGGGTCAAAATCATCTCAAACTATTTAGAAGTCATCATCTTGAATTTAAATACTATGTCATTCATTCCTCTGAAATCTAATTCAAATTTTACATGGCTCCCCCATCTCCAGAGAACTCTTTCATAGAAATTGCCTTTGTGGAGAGAAAGGAGATCGCATTTTATTTCACGAAGCCCCTTCTTTGAACTCAGATGATCCTTTGCTTAGTTAGGCTGAATTAGAAAAGTTTTACTGAATATTTATTTCTGTACATGAAGATAATTCTCAAAGGAGGTGCCTATGGTCAACTGACACAGAACCTGAGACAAAGGCAAAATATGGCTCAAGTTCTAACTTTGAGTCCCTGGAAATTCTCATGTTGGAAATGAATCCTGATCTCCAATCTCCCCATCAGGAAACCACAGTATATATGAGAGCTGTGTTGTTCATGAAGGGGATGGAGTTGGGGGGCAGGTATGTGTGACTTTTTTAAAATTCAGGTCCCCAGATATACTGTGTCATCTCTGACGGGCTTAGGGACCTGTCACAGCAGCTTTATCTGTGTATTGGGGTCTGAAAAGTGAGGAGGGGAGTATTCCTTTCCAGAGTGATTGATGTGTCCTTTCCTGACAGACATCTACCAATGAATGAGTAGACAAACCAAAACCAAATGTGTAGGTAGAAAGATTAGAATTGCATTAGACCTACATGCTTTTATCCCACAGGGATAGAAGTGTATACAAGTCACATTAAAATATTTATTTTATTTTTATTTTCCTATTTTCTACATTTTATTTTTTATATATTTATTTGTAATTTTTCTGTTACTTTAACATTCTAAGATGCTAAAATGTTTCATACCATCCACGGATGTTGAGTTTGTTTTCACTGCTGATTAAAGAAATAAAAGGTTGGAAAATGCTTAAAAGAATAAAGGTGTTTTTTTTTTTTTCAAAGTAAAAGAAAAAGAGAGCTGAGAGAACAGATTCCTTCAGGAGAAAGGGATTCCGGAGCTAGAAAGTCTGTCTTCCTAGAAAATTTCAGGAAGGCTTCAAGCACATGTGGACAGGATTTGGGCAGGTACAGACAGAACTAGGGCCCTCCATGCTGAGGCTGAACCTCTGGTCCAGAATATAGCGGACTGGAGGCCCTGATCCCAAGACAGTGCTCCCAGATAGCAAGCCTTCACTTGCAAGGATAGAATTTCTCCTGGGCAAGAGGTGTCACTTGGGGGGGGGGGGGCTTAGACTGGCTGTTCTCGAGCTTGCTGGTCTTGGTGTTTGTTGGCTATTTAGTGATGTCTCTCTACTTGGATCTGTAGAAATGAGCCGGGTTTTCCACCATTGATGGTGTTCCCCTAGATTTTGTAAGCCTGGAATAAATCCTTTCTTTCCATTAAAATCAAAATCGGCTATCCCAGTGGGAGCTGGGCTTTTTTTTTCATATTTATTGTCAATAATTAGATACATTGTATGAGCAAGTTTTATGATGGTACCCCCATCTCCCTCCTCCCTGTGTCCAACCAGATGGGGGCCCTCCTCAGTGTGCTTGCTGAACCAGACCTGGGGTTATGGATTGTAAGAGAGATAGCCAGTATATTTTTTCTTTGTGTGTTGTTGCTGAGGGGGGCAATGTCTCTGGATATTCTCCCCCACCATGGCTGCTACAATCCCCCCTCCCTTTCCACTCAGATCCCTGAGTCATGGTGGGTGAGTTTTAGGTCCACTTGACTGGAAGCTGTGATTTTATTGAATGAGAGAAGCCCATCCTTCTGGAGTCCATGACTGGTCAGCTTAAGTGAAGATGAAGTGGATGGTTGGTCCCTGATGGATCCAGTACAGGTCAAGTTCCAGAAAGTCCACTAAGCCAGACTGCTGGCTGAAAAAATTCACTTAGGCCTAAAAGAAGGAAGGAGTGTCACCCTCCACCCTATTTTGGATTAGAATGTAGTCACTTTCCCAGGGCCCCTTTTTCCTATCAGTCTGCCTAAGCCAGGGCCACTGCCTATCTCCTATAGCGTTGCATTTACTTATGGAATAAGCAATCAAAAAAGACTAGAATCTGGATCCAAAGCATAATGAATACCCACTTTTTAAATAAAATCTATTGGACCTGAAAACAAATACCTCACAATATGTGCTCAGCTCAGCAAAGAAACTACAAGAAACATACCCAGAGCTTGGCATGAATGGCTATTATTTTTCCAGCATTGTTTATAAAAATTCTGTGCAAAATGTTAGGCAGGTTTATAAGGGTGTGCTACGGAGTCAGGCACTTGACAATCTGTAAAGGATGAGTAGGTATTTTGGAGGAAAATCATTCAAACCATGGAAGTAAAGAAAGGTTTAGGTGCTACCTACGAGTGTTAATTTGGGAGCTGTAGAGGCTTTTAAAAAATATGAAGCAGGGAAAGCAAGTTTGGAAGCATCCGAATTAGCAGCTGGAGACACAGTCCCTGCAACAAAGAATCCCATCACCCAAGATGGTCAAATTGGCTGCAGCTGTGTGGAGTGGCAGGTCCCGATTGAGGCCCAGGGAAAGGTCCAGAGAGCTCACAGAGGACCATCTCCCCCTGGTGATTTTTTTTCCCCTCCTGTCTGTCTTGTGTTGTGCTCTGCCTTCGATTTAAGAAAAAATAAATAAAAGGGAGACTGTAATTGAATTAAGAACAGCGAGTCCCAGGCTGCAAAGCCCTTCACGTGGGACCAGAAGAAGATTTGGTTTTGATCTTAGAACAACCAGATGCCTCACTGTTAACAGACTCCCCAGACTTAAGATGGGCAAGCTCACCCGGCCCTCACAATCTCCCCCAAAAGAAAGAAACCATCATATGTAACAAAAACAAGGAAGAGCGCATAAACAGAAACACAGAAAAGGTTTCCCCTTCTCAAGTGTGGGGACAGAAATAATCCCTTTTCTGGTTTCAATGCAAATTCACTTGCATTGATTGATGACAGCAAGAAGTAGCATGACAGAGATAAGTAAAACTTCGGAGAGGTTTCACTAAGTATTTATTTCTTTTTCTTGCAAGGCTAAGCAGAAAAGCAAGGTTTTACAATCACTGGATGCCGAAGCATCTGAAGGTTTGTTACATGACGCTTAACTTACTTTTTGTCAGCATTTAGGGTGCTCGCTGCTCGTTCCCCTGGGACTTGCTTTCTTTATAACGTAAGATCATTTTCATGTATGTTTGTCTAAATGCAGTATTGCATTTCTACTTTCTTGTTTTGCAAGCCATCATGTTCAAGATTATACTCTATGGAAAAGGACAAAGAAATCCTCTTTTTGTTTCTTTGGGGTTTTTTTTTTTTGTTTGTTTTTTTAGTAGCTAAGTATCCCTAATTCTGTAATACTTGTCTGACCATCTTATCACTGTTTATCAGTGGACCTTAAGTTCTAAACCATGGTACTAAGTACAAAGCAGAGAGAGAGAGAGAGACAGAGAGAGAGAGAGAGAGAGAGAGAGAGAGAGAGAGAGAGAGAGAGAATACTTCTGAGAATGATAGAGAAGATAAAGCAAAGCAAAACAAAACATAGCAACTGAAATTGAAATTGCCTGGAGCTCTGAAGAAAGAGAAATGGACAATACAAAAAGCATTTCAACTTTTCTTTGCTCTCTCTGAAAGCCTTCCAGCACACACACTGCAAGCCAGGGGGTCACAGGTTCTTTGATTTGTAACTGCCAAAAACTTATTTTAGGGACTCAGCTGATCCCTGGGTGCTGTGTGTGGTTTCTGAAATGATGTTCTGTGTGTGTGTGAAATCAGATGAAATGTATTTATAAAATTTTGACCCCAAAATTCCCTTGTAATGCTAAGACATTATAGGCTTGGATATTTTTACCATATTTGTTGAAATAAATAAGCCGAGGTTAAATGCAAACTTGATAGTAAAGAATGCTATATTTATGCACTGAAAATCGAATTCATGAAACTGTGTGTGTATCTATGTATAGCTTCAGTTCCTGGTCTCTGATATCAACCTTGTACCCTTTGGAGTGGAATGGAGTTACATAGTACCCCAAACTTCACCCATAAGGACTAACAACCCAAGTTATTGTTGGTGCAATTTTGATTATCTTTGTCAAAACCTACCATTAAGAATAAAAAACAGGAGGTATTTTTTTAATGGCGTAGCTTGGAATGCACAAAAGCTTCTAATAGTTCTAAAACAATGACACTTGTAACTTCAGTCATGTTTCTTTGATATTTTTAGCCCCTGTATTCTGTTTTACACTATTTTGGGGTTCATATAATAAGATTCCCATAATCTATTCTCTTAATAGAATTTTTATAATTTCATTTATTTACTTGTCTTTTTTAGCTTCAGGCATTTTTACGTGAGAGTAGACATTAACTTTGCAGAAATGGTTAAATGTTTAACGTTCTATATATTTAACGTAAAATACTTATAACTGCTTCAATTTCAATATTATTTGGCCAAACTTCATGAAAAACAGTAGATTATCAGTCTACTTATAGTGATGTAATTTATTTGATATTCATCTTAACAAAAGTTCTAAAATTGAAGGATTAGCCAAAGATTGCATATCCTGGATTTGGTGACCATAAAAATATGTTATTATAATGTGAACCACAGAAAGCACGGCCAGCATCCAATGAAGGCCTCTGTGAGCACCGAAGGGCCCCAGGTAGACCACTTCCTCCGAGTTCACCAAAGAGACTGATTAGTTTAATTGCTTACCTTGCACCTCAAGTTCTGCTGTGTAAACTCAACCTAATAGTCTCATGTCTGGTGAATATTAATTCAATGGAAAAGGTGCCTGGGAAACAAAAATCAGCCCTTCTTTTGATTCTAAAATCTAACTTCATCTAACTGTTCCCCCCACTGTTACTCCAGTCCTCTCGGACAAATTGTGAAGATATGCTTATTTAACTAATGTAGGAACGATTCAGAAAAATTTTTAAATATGCAAATGACTGAGGAAATAAATTAGTAGAATATGAAATGAGCAGTAAAGAAATTAATAGTCTTTGTAGGCAAATGACTATAAGAATGTCTCTGAATTTTTATTCATTTAACATCTTTCCAAGTAGAAGTAGTTCAAAATGTACCTAGCCAATCCCTTATTTTAACATGTAGGTGACTGGTAGCTTTTACTATTTAAGTCAGCAAACAAGGAATTATGTCATGAGATGTGGGCATTACAGACATTAGACTAAGGAAAAGCAAGCCAACCAAACAGAAGCCTATTGGCCTAAGTCAGTTTTCTTCCACAAATTTTGCACTGATTCACCTCCCAACAGCTGTGTCTGAGGTTGTCTACTTCTCTGAGATTTACTAATACTGATTAATTATATTTGAAAAATCAAACATTAACAACAACCACTGCCACCAAAATAAGTTGCTTTAAGCCATTTCTTTCACTCACAAGAAAATGATATGAGACATCTTTCAGGTTGGTCTGGTTTTGGCTAAGAAGAACCATTTGGAAGCAGATCTCCTCACAAGCTGGGAGCTGGTGCAGGTAGGTCTGAGAGCCCTGTGTGGGTGGAAAGAGGGAGTTGTTTTGTGAAGTTTGCATACAGGCTTCAGACATTGCCTAAGGAAATGGCCTCAGAGAAGAATTACTCTTTTCAACAACTGCTAACTAGCAGACCTGTGGAGGGGGGGGGAGAGGAAACTCAAAATTTACACACACACACACACACACACACACACACACACACACACACACACACACACCTTCCCCACCCACAAACCAAATAATGATAATTATAGCTAAATAAGAGATGGCCCATATAGACAGACTGGTATGTGATCCAAGTACGGGTATCCAGGCCATCAGCATCTAGAAGTCACTCATTCCTTCACTCCTCAATGAGCAAGACTTCCAGTCCCTTCCTTCAGGCTGTGAAACTGCATGCTTGCTTCTGCTTCTCTAAACATTTTTTTTCATTATAATGATTTATTATTCCTTTTATTCATTAACTTTTAGTGTGCCACATTATGGGTTTCATTAGTAGATTTCTATACATATATATCATTGGACCTTGTTTTCATCTGTCCTTCCAAACGTCCATCCTCTTATCCCTCCCACTTGCTTGGTTCCCTCATTGTAAGAAAATATCTAATTATCTAATGCTAATTGTCACTCTCCTCAAATTCTCCTCTGCTATGTTTGTCAGTTTTTCTTTTGATTTTGTTTTCTACCAACCACCTTCCCCAGGTGATGCTGAGATACTCTTGCAGGACACGGAAGACTTAAGGAATTTGGCAAATATCACATTTTAGCCATGAATTTCAGGCACATGGCACATCATTATGGAACAGACACTGATGGCCCCTGTTGCCTGTCCCCTGTAGGTACTGGGGACAAGACAAGAAAACCATGCAAATTGAGTATCATGCCAAGTATTCAGAGTGAGTTCTGATGGGGATCAGTTTTAGTAGAGCCTTGCCAGCAGGGGCTTGGCACGATTAGCTTCCTGCTATATGCAATACACCCTAGAAATCTAATGGAAGACAAGGCCATCAGAATCTCATCACATCTAAGAACTTGTAAGAAAGCTAGTCTTAACCCAAGCAAGGAAAAAAAAATGAAGGGCTAAACTCTGCTACATCATGCCATGGAGAGCAGGTGAAGAATGAAGAAACAGTCAAGACGAGGAATTGGTCAGTCTTGATCCTGTCATAAAGAAATATAAAGCATTACAAATGACTTGGTTTTAAAATATAGGCTGAATGCCTTCAAACATTGCAATTTGTAAGTTCTGTGTATAAAACAGATAGTTGCGCTTGAAAACGCTTATAAAAAATCATCAAGAAATAGACTCTTTTTTAGATGTCTGTTGGTATGAATGATGAAGTTTAAAAGAATCAAAAGAACCCTATCTTGAAAGAAAAACACTAAAAAGATTGCATTATTTGTTCTGTAATTCCTTTTTGTTTGTTTGTGCCCTTTAATCTCAATCCGGATCTAAGATCTAACAATGTCAAGCTATTATGTAAGAGGGGAGGGTAAGCATAAAAGCATTTTGCCAAAGCCACCCAAACTACACATCTTCTGGAAGATCTACCACGAAGCTGGCGAGAGAGAAATTCAGAGTAATGCTTTCAAGATGAGACACAAAAAGCACATCAAACATCCCAGACTGAGGCTAAGGCTGTCAGTTCCTTGGGATACTTGACTTGAATTAAGGAGATCTGTCTACAGACTTGATGCAGAACTGGGCTCTAAATTTGCAGCCCATGCAGGAAGTTGTTATAGTTCTGTGATTAATTGATGCAGAGATTCATCCTAACTCATGACAGGGTCTGGAAAGTGAGTCCCTGCAAGGTAAGTTTTCAGGTTATCAGAACCCTTCTCTGCTCAGTGAGTGTGTGGCCTGTATCAGGTATCACCTTTATGGAGACCCTTGGCACACACTGTTTATTTGCTCTGGCTGATATGTGGCTTCCTGCTTTTTATTTAATGTTTCCAAGGTGATAGTTCCAAATGAATGAGATGCAATTTCACGAGCCTGAATGTAAACAAAATTGAAACTGTATTGACTAGACCTAAGGGTTTTAGCTTTGGGCCTAAAACACTTATAAGCTTCACCTTGTCTCTGGGTGTATTGAAATTAGCTTCTGTAAGTAGCAAGTAGAGATCACTGTCACAGATTGCCTGTCCTTTGATTCTCCCTGTAAAGGTACCATCAGAGCTCACAGACCTCAGGCTTCCATCTACTAGAAAAAATAAAACAAGGACTTCTGACCATGGTCAAGAGTTCCATGTTGACTTTTCAGTTCTGATCCAGGAGAATTTGCAGCACTCAGAAAGAACGTCTTGTGGTTCAACTCTTACTTACCACAGACAGATTCTGCTTTAATGCTCTGAGGATGCGCTCCTTTATGTCCCCCCCCCCCAGTTTTATCTTAAGAAGTTCTTTAGTAGAAATCACTTGTCACAAACTTTTTATATTTTAGGTTTGGTGTGTGTGTGTGTGTGTGTGTGTGTGTGTGTGTGTGTGTGTGTGTGTGTGTGTGTTCCAGGATCAGGATTTTCTTTTAACTTGATGAAAAGGTTTTAGTATCTGGTCTCCTGAAAAATATGTTAATAGAGGTTTACTGAAATGAAACACTATAATTAGACTGTCATATAAACTCATTTGTTAATCCCCTTGATACTTATTTGATAAAGCTGGTATTATTCTTATAATAGCAGTTTTATGAATATATAAATAAGGGTAAAGGGGCCACATTAGAGCATGTTACCCCATACCTGTTATTTACACAGACAGGCTGGACTGGAATCCAATGCTTCATGTGGTGTCTGACATATGCAGAATGTCAGCAGAGGTGGACATGCTGGAATTCGCTTGTCACACCTTCCTTTCCTTCACCTTCATTTCTTTCGCACTCCCCTCTTCTATTGCATTTTTTTACTTTTATTTTTTTCCACTGGGTTTTGAATATTCCACTCAGGAGAAGAAACTGAATAACCAGAGTGCTTGAGTTGAGTCAAGACACTCAACTCACTACTGTTAATGTCCATCGCTAACTGTGGGATCTTCCTGCGCCCATGTAACAAGACTTTAGAGCTGGCAAACGCACTCATGGACTAGTCTGTATCTGCTGGTGAATCGCTGATTTCTGAACATCTTGATTAATTCCATTCTCAGCAATTCAATGTAGCAAAAGTAGAGCCAAGTGCAGGTCTGTAATGCCAACATCCAGGAGGCAAAGACAGAGATCATGAGTTCAAGGCCAGCCTGGGCAACCTAGAGACCTGTCCCTAAATAGAGAGATAAATAAACAATAGTAAAAAGTAAAATTAATGATTATGGACTTTGTATCAGATCCTCTGTTATGCGGACACTGAAGAGATGAGGAGAAGAAGCCATCCCTCCTGGTCTGACTATATTTGAAAAGAAACAAGCCTTCTCAATCAAACATTCCTCAGACACCTGAAGAAGGCATGCTCTTGCTTGCTCGTTAGAATAAAGAAAGAGTAGATAGAAGAAGTGGAGAAGTCAGAAGGACAGAGATGTTTAAACTGGAAGAAGAATATCTTGAGAAAAACAAAACTTTTGGAAATGAGAATGAGAGAAGAAAGAGGAAGATAAGGGGAATGGAGAGAGAAAAAGGATGGAAAGAAAAGTGGGGAGGTGACAGATACCTCAGAAAATCCTAGGCTTTAGGGACTATATTTTGGAAATGTTTAGAACAGAGAGCATGGTACCCTGAGGGAGACTGAGGAAGAGGAATCATTTTCAAGATCTCTTAACATGCATCAGGCAATATGAACTTCTGTCTGGCAAGTTTAAGAGGTGGCATTAGGTTCAAGTTGTCTCTGTTTCCCATTCAAGGTTGAACTCCATTTCCTCTCACTGTAGTACTGTGCCAAGGATTTTTCATGGCCGAGCACAATTTTATGGGATTTATCCTTGCTTCGGCAAAGCCTGTAAATTGGGTCCTGGTTATTTGGAGTAGCTCTGTCTACTTCTAAATCACTCAAGGGTCTCACTTCTTTTCTACCCTGTAAGTCTCCCAGCAAAAATTGTTCATAATGTCCAATGTCTGACTTATCATTCCTTCTCCACTATATGTAAGTGTGCATGCTTGTGCATGTGTGCATATGTTTGTGCATACGTGTGTGTGTGTGTGTGTGTGTATGAGTGTATGTGAGTTTCTGGTTGTGAGTTCATATGTTAGTGCAGGTCCACATGCATATGCATGTTTATGTGTACGTGTGTCCACACTTTTCATTTTTTAATTTTTTATTTTTTACAATGAGTTGTCATCCCTAATTCCCCAATACCCCCCTCCCCCATCCCCAATCAGCTGGATATCCTGCTCCATGGGCCGTCTGTATCAGTCCTTGTGGCAGGGGACCATGGATAACCTAGTATTCAGCCTGGTTCTCCTGGCCCAAGTGTGTTGTTACTGAGGGGTGCCATGCCTCTGGATAGTCTCCCCCACCATGGCTCTCAAAAACTTTCCGCCCCCTCTTCCGCTCAGTTCCCTGAGTTGTGGTGGGTGGGTATTAAGGCTGCTTTAATGTTGTGAGTTTAGGGGGTCTTTGTATCGAAAATTGTTGGTTTCTGTCACACTGGCTTATCCTGTGTTGATTGAATGGCTGTGGCTGTGGGTCCCTTGTTCATCCTGACATTCTCTGTGGGGTTCCATATGGATCCTCCACGGTATGACTGTGGTGGCTCCTCTTTTGCCAGGATCTCAGCTATCGGTCTACAGTCGGTTGGTTGGTAGGGTTAGATGGGCCAAAACTCTCTTACTGCATCCTGAAAAATACAAACACAATCTCCATCAGAGAGTGAGATCAGTATAGGTTAACAAATATACACAATTCTGGATTACCTAGATTCTATTTTTAGTAGCTTCCCCGTCAATCAGTCCCATAGCACTTCTTTTCTTGGGAGCCCAAGAGTACGGGATCTAGTGCATATCGCACTGTTTCCCTAGTTCCAGTCACGGGCTTCCCCACACTAAGTGAAATATTTGGTCGAATTTAGAAGCTGTTGATTATCTCCCCCAGGCCCAGGCTCCTCCATTGCATGAGTGCTCTTTCTTGGTTCACTATTCTCTCCCAGTAGGAGGTGTGGTCAGACTACTCATAGCCACAGTCTGTGTATCATGCCAGTGGTCTCTGTTTACTCCAGTGTCCTTGATCAACTTCCCCTGGTAGCATGTGCAATGCCTTCCAGCACTGCACTAACTACCATCTGGGGGCTGGTTACCATTCTAGATCTTGATGGGTCTCTCAATTTTAATCGATGGCTTTCTGTGGTTTCTTCAGCAACAGGGTTTTCCCTCAGGCCTGGGGAGGTCATTCAAGAGCTTGACAGAATTCTGTCTTGTTTTTGGAACCTCATGGGTCACTTTGGTCAACAGCTCAGTGAGGGAAGGAACCGGTGGCTGGGACCAGGGGTTGTCAGGCTGATTATTCACAGGTTTAGACTCTCTCCCCTACTACTTATGGCCCCTCTTGCCAGTCAATGCCAACTACTTGCACAATAGGTTACAGTGTGCTCATGAGGATTTTTATGTTTTTGAATCTAATTTGGTTTAGCCTCATGCTTGAGCCATTCCCCTCCCCCCATCCCTTACCCTTCATTCATAACCTCTCACTTCTTTCTACTAGTCTGCGTAGCGTTTACGGTTATCCTGGTTAAGTACCACATATGAGGGAGAATATACAGCATTCGATTCGCTATTCTTTTGAGTGTTCATTAGTAAGATCTGCTCAAAGTCAGACCATTTTTTCCTAAATTTCGATATGTCATTTTTCCTTTCAGCTGAGTAAAATTCCATTGTGTAAATATACCACAGTTTCGCTGTCCATTCCTCCATGGATGGGCTTTTGGGTTGATTCCAATTCTTGGCTATTATGAATTGAGCTGCTATAAATATAGTAATTTTTTTGAGTTCTCTGTAGGTTCTGGAAATTAGGCCTCTGAGTTGTAGCTGGCAAAAATCATTTCCCAGTTTGAAGGGGGTCTACTGACTCTGAGAACAGTGTTTTTATCTGTATAGAAGCTTTTGAGCCTCATCAGGTCCCATTGGTTAAGTGACTGCTGCACTTCCTGGGCTACTGGAGATTTGCTCAGGAAGTTGTTCCCTACTCCTAGCTCATGTAGGTTTCCTCCTACTTTTTCTTCCAGGATGTTTAGGGTTGTATGGTTAATATGGAGGTCTCTGATCCATCTGGAGTTGATCTTTGTGCATGGTGAAAGGAGTGGGTTTAGTTTCATTTTTTTACATGTGTTTATCCAATTTGTCCAACACCATTTGTTGAAGATACTATCTTTGGCCCAGCATACATTGTTGGCACCCCTGTTGAAGACTAAGAAGCTGAAGTTACTTGCATTAAAGGCTGGGTCTTCAATTCTATTCCACTGGTCAGACTGTCTGTTTTTCGGCCAATACCATGCTGTTTTAGTTACTATGGCTTTGTAGTATGTTATAAAGTCAGGTATGGTGATACCTCCTGCGTAATTTTTTTTTTTTACTCAGAATAGTTTTAGCTATTTGAGGTCTCTTACCTTCCAAATAAATTTGGAGATTAGTTTTTCAATGTCTGTGAAGGAGGTTGGGATTTTTATTGGCATTGCGTTGAATCTGTAGATTGCTTTTGACAGGATTGCCATTTTTACAATATTGATTCTCCCTATCCATGAGCATGGTATGTCTTTCCATCTCGTCACATCCTCCTCTATTTCCCTCTTGAGTGTTTCAATATTTTCCTTATATAAGTCCTTTACAACCTTGGTTAGTGATATTCCAAGGTATTTGATTTTCTTTGAGGCTATAGAAAACAGAAAAGTCTCTCTGAAGTCTTTTTCCGAATGTTTGTCTTCTTTATATAGAAAGGCTACTGATTTTTGTGTGTTAATTTTGTATCCTGCCACTCTGCTGAAGGCATTGATCACCTTCAGGAGTTTACTAATACTGTTCTTTGGGTCTGATATATATAAGATCATGTCATCTGCAAAGAGGGATAGTTTGACTTCTTCCTTTCTGATTTGTATCACTTTTATGATATTCTCCTGTCTTATTGCTTGGGCTGGAAGTTAAAGCACTATGTTAAAGAGAAGAGGTGAGAGTGGATATCCCTGTCTTGTTCCTGAGTTGAGGGGGAACTCCTTGAGTCGTTCCCTATTGAGGATGATTTGTGCTTTAGGAGATCTGTATATTGACTTTATCATATTGAGGTATAGGCCATCTATGCCTACTTTTTCCAGGGTTTTGAACATGAAGTGGCGTTGAATTTTGTCAAAAGCCTTCTCAACATCAATTGAGATGACCATGTGGTTTTTGCAGTTGAGTTTGTTAATGCGGTGAATTATATTTATTGACTTGCGTTTGTTGAACCATCCCTGCATCCCTGGGATGAAGCCAATTTGGTCAGGGTGAATTATAGTCTTGATGTGGGTTTGTATTCAGTTTGCTAGGACTTTGTTTAGGATTTTTGCATCCAAGTTCATCAGGGATATGGGTTTGTAGTTTTCTTTATTTGTTACATCCTTGCCTGGTTTAGGAATTAGGGCGATGGTAGCTTCATAGAAGGAGTTTGGGAGCCTACCCTCTTTTTCTATGCCCCTGACTAGCTTCAAAAAGAGGGGTTTCAGTTCTATGATGAAGGTTTGGTAGAATTCATCTGAGAGACCATCTGGACCTGGGCTTTTCTGTTTGGGGAGGTTCTTGATTACCTCAAGGTAATCAAGGGGGGGACAGGGCAGACATGCTGGAGGGGGGAGGGGCTATGTACAGTCGGCAATGAAAAAAATAATACTAATAGAAAAATAAAATAAAAGGAAAGAAAAAAAAAGTTGAAAAAGAAAGAAGCACAAGGGCCCGGGAGGAACGGGAAAGACAGAGGGGAGGGGAGGGTCGGGGAAGAAACCCAAGGGAAGCCGGCTGAGGCCAAAGTAAAGACTCAGGCGGCTGGCATGCTGAAGGCGAGGGCTTCTGAGTACTCACTGCCTCTGGCAAGTGCTGGTCCTCGATGGCGGTTTCCACCACACTTTTCATTATTTAAAATATTTATTTACTTGATAGAGAATGTGTGAGAGAAAGAGAGAGAGAGATTGAGCATGCCAGAGCCTCCAGACACTGCAAAGGAACTCCAGACCCATGTGCATCCATCTTAATGCACATACTGGGGATTCTTCAGGCTTTGCAGGCAAATGCCTTAACCACTTGAGAAAGACTCTTTCTCAGTGGTAGACGTGGGAATGTAGATCAAGGTCCTGCTGCCTCTGACTCTTCTCTCTGCCTCAGTAATGGCAGGCTCTCTCTCCTAGCTTGTTTTCCTTAGAAAGCTTGCCTTTGCACTCTCTGCTCCTTTGATATACAAACATTTTTAAATGCTTCCTTCTAGCTTCACAACCCAAGGCCCTGGGGTCCACCCCTTTCCAACACAATAATCCAGGGAGATAGTTTTCCTCTCCCTCTGGTTCAGTGGAAGAGAAGGAGTCTAACTAAGGTGTGTTTCTTGTTTCAATTTGTAAAATTGCCTTCAGCCACAGAAATAGGAGAAAGTCTACTTTTCCTTTGGGTGAAGCCAATCATTAGACAGAAGATGGTCTGCAGTCTCCCCTTCAGACACCCTTAGAAGACCTACAGCCCGTGCTCTTGCAGAGTTCAATTCGGGCTGGCTTCTGTTCTCTACTCTGCAGTACCCTTGATTGCTCTTCCTAGCCTGGTTACTTTGTTCACAGTGATACTTACTGTCACACAAGGTGTAACAGGTACATCGTTACCCTAGCAGAAATCATGCAGAATGACCTATTTCAGTGGCAGCTATTTCAGACACGTTCTTTGGTTATTTCTGCCCAGCTCTCTGGACTTAATCTGCATTCACTCTCCTTCCCATCATGTGAGTTGTCCCACAGCCTTATAAAGAAATCCTCTCTTGCTTAATCTGCCCAGAAATTCTTTAGGATGTAGCCTCCTTAATGAATATGGGTTGATGACTCTTTACCATTACAAAATCCCAGTTAGGCACATGATATTTCTTCCATCAAAGATGTAGACATTTGAAATTCTCAGACGTTTTTTGTTTTATGAAGTTCTTCAGTTAGGAAATAGCGGAATTCTATAAACAACTGTGCTTTTCCAGAAATGTCATTGAATTAAAACTGAAAAATGCAGAAGGCATCAGATTGCAAAGAATAAACTCATCTCAAGCACAAAGCCTTGTTTTGCTGTGTTTAATAAATGTCTGCTCTCTCTCACGCTCGTGATGTTTATAAAAGTTTAGTATCTCTCAGGACACCACTAAGTCTATCATTAGAGTACACTTTCTGTATTAGTTACTTTAGTTTTTATTGTGACAGAACACCTGTCATGAAGCAATTGAAGGGCAGAAGGGTTAGTTTCAGTCTGTAGTTCTTGGGGACCCAATCCATCATAGGAGGAAGGCAGGGAGGCCTACCGGAGCAGTACAAGGCTGGTCACATTCAATCCACTGCTAGGATGCAGAGAGCAACAAGGCAGATACTCATCTTCCTTTCTCCTTTTCACTCAGCCTGGGACCCCAGCCAATAGGATGGTGTTGCTCACAGTTAGGGAGGGTTTTCCCACCTCAATTAGCATAATCTAGAAGCTCTCCCTCCCAGGGATATGCTCAGACATTTGTTTCCATAGTGATTCTAGTTCCCATTGAATTGATAATCAAGATTAAAAACCACAAATAATCAAGATAATCAAGATTAAGCTCCCTGAGCAGAAATGATTGCACAAGAAAGCATGATCAAGCTCTGGCGATTTATCCATTAATTAATAAATACTACTAATTAATAGTAATTATTCTTATATTGAGGGATGGGGCTATGCCTCAACTTCCACATCTATTTCCAGGGTCTACAAGTGAATCTTTTGTTTAAATTCACCTCTACCTTCATTGCTTCCTTCAATAATCTTTAGTTCTCTTTTTTCTTCTAAAACCTTACCTACTTACAGGTATCTTCACACTACAGTGCATTCCATGGAAAAACTCTTTCTCAAAACTCTGAGGAACGCCACCCCTACTCTGTCTGACAGCTTTCTCGTCCTTCTCCAGCTTCTCCCTGGTACCTTGTTCAATACCATCCATTTATCACATTTTCGCTAATTTACTTTTTATTCAACACTGTCCTCCATGTCACATTCAAGCTTTGAGCAATTAAACCAAACTGTACAGATCCATCTCTTTCTTCCCTTAATTGTTGTCTTGGTCAGCACAATTTATCTATCAATTTTTCTCTAAGTGGTACAAGTTTCATTTCGTCTCTTCAAGCATTGTGCCATATTACGGCATCTTCATGGTAAACTGATAAAGAAAAGACAGATAATGGGGCTTTTCTTCAGTAACCATCTTTTTAGAGAGAACTAGTAATGTACTGCTATACAGAAGGCACTAAATGGGTGGATTTCACTTAAAAAGAATAGAGGTGACCTAAGTGGGTTATAATCTACAATATGCTTTTGATAAAAGGTTATATTCCCCAAATTTAGTAGTATTTTGTAGACTAAACAGAAGAATTCTTCAATACTTATTGAAAACTCAATTCTCTGAGCTCATTCCAACACCATGGCAACCATAGATAACAGTGGTTAAGAACCTATTACATCAAATAACAAAGAAAGGTGAACTAGAGAAGGGACTCACACTTGCTAACCTTGCTAACTACAGCAGAGGGATTATCCTGGATTATCCAGGCAAGGCCAGTGTACTCAAATGAGTACTTAAATATGAATGCCAGAGACCAAAACATCAATATCAGTTTGATGCAATTTGAGAAAGGTTTGTTTGTCATTGTGGGCTTGGAAGATGAAAGGAAGATGAGGAATGTGAAGCTACCAGAAACCATAAAGAGTAGGGAAGTGGGTCCTACAGCTTCCAGAAACCAACAGAGTAGCCATAATACTTCCTGAAGTTACCCAGGTGAGGCCCTAGGATGAGAACTGTGAAATGATCAATGTGTGCTAAGTTTGTAGAAATGTGTTAAGGCTGCAATGGAAAATCAATACAATAAAAACTAAAATGTAAAGTATTCCACTCGGAAAATATTAATACTCAGATTATTTGTTAAATTTGTTTAATAATGAATTATTATATTTTAAATATATATATACATTAGTTATTATATATCACCTAAATAATAAAGGTGAATAGTAAGTAATCATTAAGATACATGATCCTGACCCCAAAAGACGAGGGTAGAAATAGTTAACCTGAAGGGAAGTAAGATTCAAAATGTTACTCTCTCCATGGCAAGCAGTTCATCCCAAACTGAGTGTTGTAGAGAATGACTGCAATCCCAGTTCCTAAGAGGCTGAGTGTCGTAGTCAGCCACACGCCGCTGGGATGAATCTTCAAACCAGGCATGATTTGGGGAGGAAAATTTATTGAACAGATCTAGGGGAAGTTAAGGAAAAAGGCTGGCGTCTTTTCACAGATCCAAGCAGAGACAGAGACAGAAGCCCACCACCAGCACCACAAGCAAGCACACTGTAACACACTGTGATTCACAAAATGCAGATCTCCAGACCAGGGTTCTTGCTCTTCTTTTGCATATCTATCCTTAGTATTTTACATCCAAATTAGAAAGGGTCAGTCCCCAGGAGGCTAGGCCAAAGTGGCACTTCCTCCCATTAATGGATCCAAGCAAAGAAAAAAAAAACCTTCAGCGAGCAAACACCAGCACCAGCACACACACCCAAAAGCAGCAAGCAGCAGGGACCCAGGCAGAACCCAAACCTCTCTGCATACCTTTGGGCTGGAAACCAGATCTACTCCCAAACACACCATTGAGCTGGATCCCAGGATCTGCCCCCAATGACACCACGTTACAAGCTTTAATTTAATGAAACACTTGAGTTTGTGGTGGAACATATATTCAACTACCACAGATAGATCGATGGATGAATAGATTACCTACCTTGTACACTACTTATACAGACCAGACTATATGTATGCCATATGCAAATAAAAATAAAAGTAAATATAGATATTAAAGATCTCTTAGCATATCTCAAACACAGTTGATATGGGTTGCTGATAATTAATATTTGTAAGCAACGCGGGGAGAGAGAGAGAGAGTTTTGGAATCCTCCCTTCCCCCTCCTCCTACTCTGAGTTCTTGTCCTCTAATGCCAAAGAAATGTACACAGGGACAGAATTAAATTTTAATTACACATTTATTCTAATTTAGTAGATTAGGAAAAGAGGAGTTGGATGGGGAAAGTCCCCAGTTATTATGTGGGAAGTCATAGAGTTTTCCTGCCACCAGTGTGGGGAAAACACGTGTCAGAGAGTTCACAGAGCTTATATTATTTAGTTAGATAAACAGCCCAAGAAAGGATAATAGAAAGCTCCCTTTATGAGAAAGAGAGGTTCATGAGAGAAAAGGTCTGGAGCCTGCCCCACTACGCCAGCCGATGGCTGGGGTAGGGGAATAGGCCTTACCTCACTGAGGCCTGGGTCAGAAGTCTTTCTACTCCATTGCCATGTGGGGGAAAAGGGCCCTACTTCCTCTAGGGAAGCTAGTTTTAAGTCCTCCCCAGGTGAGTTAGAGGGACAGCTGATTGGTTCATATCTGACCAATCAGTTTTAGCACATAGGTTGTAGCTCTAACTAAACACCTCCCATTCAAGGGGAAGGGCTGTAAGGGGAGGGGTGGTCCCTACACACACCTGACTGTCACACAGTGACCCTTCATGGACCTGCATATCTTCAGCTATAATGTGTACATGGTGACACTAAGTCATTTTTGCTAGGCATATATTACTGATGGACAATATTTCTAAAAAAATATATGTCTTGATTTTTAAAATTCTGTTTTATTTGCTCTGTACATTATTTCAAGTTTCCATAACTGGCCATTGCTAAATTCTATTACACTAGATATAATAATTGAGTGTCTGGTACAAAACTATGAGAATGGTCAGTAGAGTGTAACAAATTTGAGTCTTAGATTCCTTCAGCTACTATGGGGTCAAGTGCTAAAATTAAACCTTAATGTTCTTCTTAGTAAAATGGGAAGAGTCACTGGATATTTGAAATACAAATGTAACTAAACTATAAATATAATTATAATATAAATATGTTTTATTTTATGTCATATAATATATATAATAAAATATAAATATAATTATATAGATGCCCTGAAAATTGTGCCTAGTATATTTCTCGTTCCCCATAATCATCATTTCTGCTACCTTTTCTGTCTTGTTGCTTCTATTGCCTGCTACTCTGAACCTTAGAAATGAGACAGATATGTCCTTAACAAGATAGACATGACCTTGCTGATGTGTAGACTACTTGTAACTTTAATTAGAAAATTCCAGTTAATTTTAACAGAACTAAACCTGAGGGTTTTTTTCCCTAAATCTTGAGAGCCTGCTATTTCATTCACTGAAGATTGTCTGTCTGAGAATCCAGTGGTGAGTGGAGGGAGTTCCAGCTCAGTAGATAGATACATCCCAAAGAAAGCTGCTTCCACGGATTCTGAAGACCCCTCAGAGGAATGTCTGCCTGGCCTTGGGTTGAAAACAGCCCCTCCCTCACAAGTCCACTTAGAGAGCACACGTTTGCACAAGCCTCAATAGAGTGCAACAAAATTTTGAAAGCCAGGTTGTCTTCTATAATTTTTAAAAATAAAAAAAAAATTAACAACTATTATAGAGACAATATTTAGGGTTCGTCTTTCCAGACAGCAAGAAAGAAAAATCTTAAGTAGTTGACATTAATTAATATCATTGACATTAGTAAGGTTAAGCAAATTACATAATCTGACACTTTAATACTTCTACCATTTATCTGCTGTTCATTCTTTTATCTGTTTTTCTATGATTTCCCTCTTACTGAATTTCAAAGATATATGTATATATAATTATTTTTGTTCATCAAGGTAGTGTTTCGCTCGAGCTCAGGCTGACCTGGAATTCACTATGTATTCTCAGGATGGCCTTAAACTCTGGGTGATCTTCCTACCTCTGCCTCCTTAGTGCTGGGATTAAAGATGTGTGCCACCACTCCCGTCTGAAAGAATATTCTTTATATTAAAATAAAAAATCCACCTTGTGCATATGTTTTTGTTTTTATTTGTGTGTGTGAGAGAGACAGAGACAGAGACAGAGAGACAGAGAGAGATGCATGTGTATGGCGTATGCTCATGTGTGTGAGGGTAAACATGTGCCACAAACCATGCATGGAGGTCAGAGGACACTTCAGGGGTCAGTCCTCACCTTCCACCTTGTTTGAGGCATCGTTTATGTCCCCACGTCCCTTCTCAATGTAGGTGCTCTGGGATCTGGGGAGTCTGGCTCTGACTTTAGGAGTTTTGGAGCTCTGAACTCACATGCATACACTGGCATAGCAAGTGCTTTATTCACTGAACCATCACCTAAGTCCTGCTGTGCATATTTTATAATCAAGAAATTATTAGAAATGTTTCAATTTCAATGGAAATTTTTAATATTTAAAAAATGACTCACAGGAATTAAAAAATGTTTAATATCCTTTGACTGGTAAAACAGTTCTCTATTGGAATACAATAGTCTCTTATGATTAGTTGATCAACAAACAACTCAGTCAGGATCTGAAGGCAACAAATAGACCAAATCACGGAGCAGCCATGTAGCTGGGTGGAAGCAGACACATTCCGTGGGATGTGAGACTCAGGCGGAGTCCCAGGTGACGAAGGAGTCCTTCACTGGCTCAGTTTTTCAACATGCCTCCTCTTGACACTAACCAGAGAGGGAAGCAGGCGGGGCAGGCTGCAGTGAGAGGGAAGCCTCGGGTCCCTGGAGGATGCCTCTACCTTCACAGCACGCAGATGATTTAATACACATCCATGCAGTTTGGAGGAAATCATTTCCATGCCCACATTACCGCTATCAAACTAAAAATGTGTTTGGCCATGTGGGACGTATATCAAAGATCCTGGTGTTTTCAGATGAAGATTCTTGAATGAATGCTTTCATTCAAAGTCAGTCATTTTTTCCCTTTCTTATGAGAGACGTGTGTGTGTCATGGAACCTTCCAGAGTGGAGATAAACTGGCCTGGAACTTCTCCCCAGAAGTCCTAGTCATGTGTGATGAACAAAACTGAGATGGTTTGGGCTAAAGAATCAAAACTTAATTTTATGTAATTTAAATAGCCGTATGCGACCAGTGACGACTGAGATAAACCTCACACTTCTGGATTTTTAAGACAGCATTTCAAGCCTGGTGTGGTGGTACCTACCTCTAATCCCAAAACCAAGGAGACAAATCCCAGGCCAGCTGGGGTAGAAAACAAAAACTCTTCCAAACGCAACAATAACAAAAGACGTCTCAAAATTATTTCTTTCTTTGGAAATTCAGGATTTATAAGAATGAACCAAGTAAATATGTAATTATTTTGGATAAATGTGATAAAAATTGGTATAAGAAAACAGAAAATTACTTGAGCTATAATTTCCAGCACAAAGTTTAAGTCCCTAAGAATAAAGTACTTCTTGGACAATTGTATTGTTCTGGTCAATTTTAGTTGAATGGAAGTAACTGTATGCCATGAGTTTTAAGTTTTCAAAGAGTACTATTCCAATTAAATGTAATTCTCAAAAATACACTCAAATTAAACTCATGAGTCGAAATATAGATTTGTTCATGTATTTCAAAATGATGACAATAAGGTTGCTTTTGTTTTTTTATTCAAATTAATACATAAAAATGATTTTAGTAAAAATTCTCCCTATTCCATTCAATCACACCTCAAAATAAGAAGGAAAAACAAGATAACCCAGTCTCCAGCATCAATGACAATGAGGCCACTAGTAATGTTACCCTGGGTGTGTAATGATGGAGAGGAGCGGGAAGGGAAGAAAACTAGACAGCAATGAACCCAGCAGAGCTGATCCAAGATTTCTACAGAGAGAGTAGAAAGAGAAAGAAGCTGGACTCAAAAAAACATTTGCTTTACTCCTGAATCATCTCAGAAAGTCTCGAGAATTCAAAGTCCCTGAAATCTAAAGGGACAGGAATGACAACACAGAAGGGTTATGCAAGGGAGTCACAATTAGACTTCTCCATCATGAAGAGTGTTTCTCAGAAGTCACCCCCAGACCCCAGAACAGGGAACCTTGTAGGAATGCATCTTCTCTAGCTCCACCCAAGACCCACCGAATCACTAGCCTGATTTTAGAAAGCACTCGGATTTTCCACATAAAATAAAGTATCTGGGGCTGGGGAGAGGCTCAGTGGCTAAAAACGCTAGTTACACAAGCCAGAGTTTAGAATCCAAAATGCACACAAGCTGGATAACATGTCTACTAATCCCATCCCTCCTAAGGCAAAATGGGAGGTAGAGAGAGAGGAGAATCCTGGAAGCTCACAGGCTAGCCAGCCTGGTGTTGGCATCAATAAACAAAGTTGCAAAGCCAGAAACAACACTCAGGGGTATCCTCTGACCTACACACACACACACACACACACACACACACACACACACACACACACACACACTTAAAGATAATTTTTTAAATATTGTGTGTTTCTCTTGTATGAATTTTTAAACACATTTCACTTGGCTAAGGGCAGAGCCATAAATTCACAAATTCATTTTAGTGAATTTCCTGTTTGCCCCATTGGAGCCCCCTCCCTTCTTTTCAGTCTCCAAGGATCTTTAAGACAGGGTCTCACAGAGTCTTTGCGGGGTCGGCTCAGAGGATGCGATATTCTCACTCCTGAGCCTCAAGGCTTTTCTTAATTGCCATATTACAGTCTGAAAGGGCTGCGAGTGGGAAATCACTTTATTTCCAAACTCAAAGTCCTGGATCTTGTATATTTCCCAGTCCTTCTTCAACTAAGTTCTTTCCCCTCACATTTTATCACAGGCAGCGAGATGAAGCCAGGTGGCACTTTCTGTATTTGGCCTGGAAATCATTAGCTACATCACTGAGTTCATTTCCTGTTTTGCAAGTTGCCACAGGCTCTAAAATTGCCAAACTTTGTGTCACTACATAACAAAGGTCTCCATTTCTCCAACTTCTAATAACATTCACCCTGGATTCCTGTAAGCCTTTACTGGAAGTCTCTGTGAGGCCACTTCAGGTCCTGAACTCTCTCCACCCTAACTAAGGCCTTCCTCAGGCCTGCCCAGTCTGTGAGGGTCCTTTACACTTCTTGAAGCTGTTGACATATGTGGAAGGTTTTTGCCATAGCAACTCCCCACTCACAGGACCACTCACCAATTGCTATGATAGCAAATCCCTGCACAAGTGAGTGTTTTAGCCTCCAATCATCATTGATTTTGCTCATTAATCTGTACTTTTGACAGGCGTGGTGTGGGATCTCCCCTGCTCCCCATGGTTTCACTGGAGAGGCAAAATGGTTCCCTCAGCTCTTGGCTGAGCTCAGATGAGAGAATGGACCCCAGACCCAAGTTCACTTCCATGTGGGTATCCCCACAGGCTCATTGGACTTGCTCACAACATAGTTTCTGGTTTGTAAAAGGAGGAATTCCATTATATTTTCATGGAAAAAAA